>JAOPSE010002907.1:0-68911 GCA_029449295.1 Zea luxurians | reverse complement strand
CAGGGACTGGCGACAGCTAGCTCCCGCGGGATGTCAACGCGAGATGAGGGCCCAGGAGGATCATCAACCTCTAGCATACCGAGGTGGTTGCCTTCGTTGTGATCTCCCAGATCGACGTGGAAGCATTCGCGACTTGGGCCGTAACCCTCGTTGTCAAGGTCATGGCCATCGTTAGAACAACCGGAGAGGCAATGGTCACATGCGGACATGAAGCCCCGCATGGCACCGGGGTCATTGAGGGCAGAGAAATCCCAACCGAAGTCGGGGATGTCCTCTTCCTTGAAACCCGCTGGTCCGAAGGTCGAGACGGTTGTCAGCGGTCCCAGGTCGACCACATGTGGTACCCCGGAAGGTTTGGATACGCCTTTATGAAGGCGCTCACCATAGCGGGGTCGCTAGGTGGATCGAAGCTGGACCAAAAAGGTATGGGATGGAAAACGGACGGTACCTCTTGGTCGTTGGACAGTGGTGAAGTTGCGTCGGGGCGGTGCACACCGTCATCTCAGGTACGAGGGTAACGCCCACAGGTCCTTCATGAGGGTGCTGGCATCATCAGTCCGCTTGGGGCTAACACGTCGCGGGGAAGTGACACCCGCCGTCGCCTCAGGTGCGAGGGCAATGTCCGACATGTCCCGTGGGGGAGTGCCAGCGTCATTGACTCGCTCTGGTGCGACAGCCGACAAGGTGCCGCCTCCTGCGTGCCATGGTTGCCCGTCTCCGCCTCCTCCGACGAGGAGGGTGGCGGGGACGACCAGAGTGCTCCTCTTCTGCCGTGGGGGGATGCTGTCGTAGAGCTCGCCGCCGCTGGGCGAGGCAAAGACCGTCGTTGTCATCACGCCGAGGGGGAGGAGTACCATGTCGTAGCTGTCGTCGAGGGACATGAACTCAAGACTCCCGAAGCGGAGCACTGTCCCGGGCTGGAGAGGTTGCTGGAGACTCCCCATCTGGATCTCAATGGAAGGTGTTTGTTAACATGCAGCAGGCCCCTACCTGGCGCGCCAACTGTCGCGTTTCGACCCCGGGGGTCCCTGGACCGACGAGTAAATTGTTGTTGCGTGTCCCTGCCTAGATGGGTTGGCGCGGGATGGAACACAAGATGTGGGACAAGCCTTGTATTATCCTGCACCAGGGGTGCCGCTCGTAGTAGGGGTTACAAGCGCGTCGCGTGAGGGAGAGAGAGAGGGGGACACAGAGCTCGTCCGCCGCTTCCCTCGCGCGAACCCTCTCTCAGGTGGCCCTGGACTCCCCTCTTATAGAGGCAAGGAGAGAGTCCAGGTGTACAACGGGGCATAGCTATGCGCTAACGTGTCTGGCAGTGGTGTGCCTAAGTCCTGTGTACATGCCAATGTGGCCGTTGGGGGAGAGCTTAGGCGCTGTACATGTGATGGCGTGGCCGCCGGAGGAGCGCCTGAGTCCTGTAGGAGCACAGCTGGCAGCGCGGCGAGGACCCTGCTGACGTCTCCTTGCTGTCGTAAGGGCCGAGAGCCACCGGCGTCATGGCACACGCGGGGCACCATCATTACCCGTCGCCGGGGTATGCCAGATGGGACGCCAGTCTTGTTCCTTGTAGCCTGAGCAGGCTAGGATTAGGGGAATGATGCATCCCCTATCAGCACGGTCAGTCCGAGCACAGGGTCGGTCGAGGCGGAGACTTCTCTTGAGACCGAGGCCGAGGTCGGGCGAGGACACGATTCCTCCCGAGACCGGGGTCGAGGCTGAGTCCGGGGGTCGGGCGAGGCAGAGACCTCCTCCCGAGGCCGGAGCGTGAGGTCGTGCGAGGCGGAGACCTCCTCCCGAGGCCGAGCGTGAGTCGGCGAGGCGGAGCTTCTTGTTGCACCCGAGGCTTGAGCTCGGTGGTTGATCGTGACCTGCTGTCAGTCGTTGCGGGGTGGCTGACACGGCAGTCGGAGCGGAGCGAGCGGCGCTGTTTTCCTGTCATATCGGACAGTAAAGAGGAGGCGAAGTGACTGCGGTCACTTCGGCCTGGCCGACTGAGGTGCGTGTGTCAGGACGTCGTCAGGCATCCCCCGCATTTAATGCGCCTGCGAAGCGGTCGGTTGGTGAGGCAGTATGGCCAAGGTTGCTTCATAACGAAGCCTCTCCCGAACTGGGCCTCGGGAGAGCCGAGGGGGCGCCTGCCGTCTGAGGGGGCCCTCGGGCTAGGCGTGAATTCGTCTGGGACCACTGTTCCAACCCGAGGCTGGGCTCGGGTAAGACCGCATCCTTCAGGTAGACGAAGTCTTGGCTTGAACCGCACCTGTCAGTTAGTCTGAGGGTGTTAACCAGCCGTGATTAGGAGCGTTGGGGGTATCCCTAATTATGGTACTCAACACCGGCGGAAACGTTCTCTGTTACCCTGTTCAATCCCTCTGCTCCCCACGGTGGCGCAAGATGAGAGGAGAGAGGAGGGCGGTGCCCAGTTTTTATACCCTGAAGTCACGAGTCCAAGGAGGATGGGATCGGAGAATCGCGCGGAGTTTGTTGCGGTGGAAGTCTATTACAAGGACAGCTGCGAGCGTGCTTTGGCGAGGAGGGTGATCCTGACGACATGGGCCCACCTGCCATACTCAGTGAACTCCCACAGAGCGAACGAGCAACGGCCTGCCAGCATGACTAGCTCGCCAGTGTCCCGCCACGTGAGTAGAAACCTGGGCTGCGCCCGGTGAGTAGTGGGCCGACCTGGCACATTCGGCCCACGCGGGGTAAGGTTCTCTCTCTTTTTTATTCCTGTTTTGTATTTCCCACTCAATTCATATTTTGACTTCAAATTTGTTTATGATTTTCACACATGGATCAAGTGCACAAATAAAGTTACTAGCCTAAAGTGACATATATATATATATATATATATATATATATATATATATTTAGTGCATATTGTTTTCCTTTTCTCCTCCTTTCTCTTCCATTTAATTTTCAACATTCCAATTTTTTTAACTTAAACTTGTCTCATGACTTGAATACCAATGCAAAAATACAAGAGCCTCAGCATGAAATGCATATTTCAGTTATTTATTTATTTATTTATTTATTATTTGATCAATATGTTTCCATTAACTGACTTTGCACAAAGAAAAGGAAATCAAATAATTCCCAAAACACTTTTATGTAAATACATGTATTTATTTATTTATTATTTTTTACCTTATACAAATTTTAGGGCTTTACAAATCCTACCCCCTTAACAGAAATCTCGTCCTCGAGATTTGTAAGAACAGGATGTAAAAGGCTTTATTTACAGTTTGGCCTTTAACTTCTAATTAGTTTGTGAATAAGAAGTTTCATGTTATTTAGAAAGTGGTTATGAAAGCATGGGTATATATATATATGTATAGTCACCTTATTGTGTAGATAGGTTAGGGCAAAATAGCTTATGGTAAGCAAGTTTATGATGGGGAAGAATTCCGTGTTGAATGGTAATGCATCTGAAGATTGAATTTGACTTCTCTCCTTCCTTGACGAGGTTGATCTTTTCTTCTCCAGTCTTGGTCTTATTGATTCGTGGTTAGTGTATGTCATCGAAGTTAGGGAATATGGTTAAGATAGATATGGATGATATAGACTACATGATGTAGGTCAAAAGTTTGTTTGATGTTAGGTGGGGATAGATAGATTATGCAACTCATCATGACTCTACTGGTTGAGTTAGATCTATTTGGATGAGATAAAATCCTTTCAAGATATGATGAGTCTACTAAGGTAATAGAGTATCTTTTAAGATAAGATGGATCTATTAAGCTAGATATATTTTAATTAGGATAAGTTAGGATATTTTGAGATGAGATGGATCTATGTGTAGGATAGAATCATTTAAGATGAGATGGATATTGTTAGGCTAGATACTTTAATGAGGGATAATCTAGTATGTCTAGTTAGTTTTATAAGTATTAGGTAGATGTATTTGTGGACATTACTCCACAACTAATCACACTCAATCAAAGATCCAAATCAGACAAGTATCATAAGAACAACATTCAAGCATACAAATACTACAAAAATACTTTTGTTTTTATTCCTAAGAATAGGTATCCTATTCCTAAAGGTCACTTTAGACACAAGATTTCAAAGCGTGAAATCCACATTTGTCTTTAGAAGGAAAAGGTAAGAATAATCAGAGTAAGCAGAAATAGATAAGAAAAGATTAAGAAATGTTTTAGAAAAGAATCAGAGTAGCAAGGCAAGTAAGTATTGGTTTATCCAGTTCTATCAAGGTTTCGTCCTACAATCAACATTCCTCTGATACCACATCTGTCACACCCAGATTTTAGGGGTCCAAAACTGTAGCATCCCAAAAATTCAAATCCTGAAATTTCCTCAAACTTGCTCTAAATTCAAAATGAATTTCAAATTTCGTTTCAAAATGTTTGTTTGCGAGTTGATATCAGCAAATAAATTATAGTGGTCTATATTCTCTCCAAAATCCTCCTCAAAATATCCTACAAATATTTCCCTAGTGACCCCTTAAAATCTTTCCAGAAATACTGCCCAAATATTCCACCAAATATTTTCCTCTTGAGAAATACCTTCAAAATCATTTTTCAAGTCCCTACAAATATTTTCTTCATAACTTTCCTCATGCTCATACGTATACGTATGCCTCCGGTGTCATACGGTGAGCTCTACAAGCTAATTACACTCATATAAGACAAATCCATGCTAATCTCCCACTAATCCTCTCATCCTCCCACTAATCCTCTCATCCCTCCCCCTAATCCCCCACCATGGCTATAAATAGAGGGGCAAAGGCCTCTTCTCATCCCACCCCAAGCCATTTCATGGCAACTCTCTTCCCCCCCCCCCCACGCACCCACTCCATGTTCCACACAAGCACACACTAGCACAAGGATCGTTCGATCGTTCTTCGATCGTTCGTCCCCTGTTCTTAGTTTGTTCGTTCGTTCGTCCGATCGTTCATGGTTCGTTCGTCCGTTCGTCCGTTCGTTCGTCCAAATAATCTTTTTTCCTACTGTTATGCTGCCGAAATTCCGATCGTTCGTTCGTTCGATCATTCGATCGTTCATCGTTCGTTCATAGTTCCTATTCATTGTTCATCGTTCATTCATAGTCCCTATTCATCGTTCTTCCAGATAATCTTTGTCCTGTCGTTATGCTGCCGAAATTCCGATCGTTCGTTCGTCCGATCATTCGATCGTTCGTCCGTTCGTTCATCCAAATAATCTTTTTCCTACCGTTATGCTGCCGAAATTCCGATCATTCGATCGTTCATCGTTCGTTCATAGTTCCTATTCATCGTTCATCGTTCGTTCATAGTCCCTATTCATCGTTCTTCCAGATAATCTTTGTCCTGCCGTTATGCTGCCGAAATTCCGATCGTTCGTTCGTCCGATCATTCGATCATTCGTTCGTTCGTTCATAGTTCCTATTCATCGTTCATCGTTCCTATTCATCGTTCATCGTTCGTTCATACGAACTATTCACCATCACTATTCACCGTTACTATTCACCGACACTATTCACCATCGTTACTATTCATCATCGTTACTACTCATCGATGATATCTATAGTAACTTTTTTGTCGTCACTATTCATCGTTACTATTCATCGTTACTATTCATCGATTAGCCGATCACCCCAAATTTCAACTACTCATACATCATGTTGTCCAGTCCACCTAAGACCAGCCAGACCCATATTCCAGTCATACGAACTCCGGTGACTGTGATTTTCCTTCCAGTGGGAACTTCCCATCTGGTCACCCATCCCAGGTTTCTCCAAGTTGAGCACGCTTAACTTTAAGATTCCTTCGAACCAGGATTCCAAACTCAGATTCCAATAATTCTTATTTCTAAATTCTTATCAAACTATTCCCTATCCAACCATGTCATCCGTTAAGCATCATATTCAGAAAACTCCTAAAATACTCTTATCCCATATTTTGCCTATGATCTCCCTGTTCAGACTAAGTCAGTCGATTCATTCGTCACTATTCTCACCAACAGTGAACTTCACTGTGCTACACCACATACACCCAGTTATAAATACACCCAGCTACCCTCTCCCTCTCCACACACATTAAACACCCTCAGCCAAGGCAAACACCCCACCCACTCAGTTACTCGCTCTGCCGGCTACACGCATAGTGTCGTTTCTCCTCCAGTCCACCTCCTGGTAAGCACCTCCACTCCACCATCAGTAATATCACAACACCACATGACACAGATTCTACTCAAGACTACCCATCCATATATCACTATTCTGACCACTATACTAAATATTTGTTGGTATACTTGTTGGTTTGTATGTTTGCTTGTTCATGTTGCATAGTTATCGGAGCGTTCGTGCCGTCTCGTGGAGGCCAAATCTGCAAGTCTACGCCAGGCAGTGGAGCCAGAAGCCAGTTCTGCGAGCTCTCCTTCCCCTTCGCCGGATAAGCATGGCAAGCTCACTGGATCCCTTTGATGCATAAATTACCTATGTTTTACAACCACAACCCTCAGCCTGTTATTTTATGCATGATATGATTTTAAGACAAGTTATTATGGCCACCCAGCCGCTTGCCGCAATCAATCCCTGATATATTTGTTACAAATGATTTGAGGAAAGGTGTGAGTTTTCAAAAGAAAATGCTTTTCAAAATGTGTATGATGAAGGGTTTCACCCTTATCACCTTTGAGTAAGGATGATCAGGGACTCCCTGGTTTAGGGGAGGGCCTAAGGTGATGGCTCAGCTGGTTTAGGCGTGAGAAGAAGGATTGTCCCCTCTTATAAGGACCGGTTTGTCATCTTTCACTACCTGTACTCATGATAAGTACAACCACTCGAGACTGTGTGGGCAGTCACTCAATCTGAACTCGTACGGTCCAACCCAGGGTTATGAAGGCTAGGGAGCACCGGGAGGATAAGGAGGGGGGAATGTTTTGTCCGGTTTGGACATGGCGGTGGCCTGACTCCTTCCGGTATAACCGTTAAGGTTAGGACGTGCGAGGAAAGAAAGAGATTCGGATTTGGATCTCATCGGCCATGAGATCGCAGAGCCGGACTAGTGGGTAAAGTGTAAACCTCTGCGCAGAGTTTGAAAACCTATTCGAATAGTCTGTGTCCACAGGAATGGACGAGTCTGGTGTGGTATGGCAATTAGTGTTTTGTTTTCAAAAAAAGAGGTGCTTTTGAGAAAAGTGGTTTTTAAAAAGGTTCGGCGGTTGAGCCGTGAGCTATGGTGGACGGGAAGTCCAGTAGCTGTTTTTAAAAAGGAAAAACCAGTGGGAAACTGCTGAGATACCTGGATGGTTTAGTCCAGGGGATTTTGTTTTAATGCTGAAAAACTTCCTGCTCCTTTTGGAGAGGATGCGCTTTGCAAAATACAAAATGTTTTACAAAACAACCCTGCATAAAATACTGTTGTTTCTGCAAAATATCCTGAGCTCCACATATTCCATGCATTATATCTGATTTCCCATTCCACGGGTGAAGGTGGGCTGCTGAGTACGTTTTTACTCACCCTTGCTTATTTGTTGTTTTTCAGAAAAAGGAGATCGGGTAAGAGTTACGACTGTTCCCAACCTTGCCTGTGGCTGTTGGACCGCTGATTTGCTTCGCTGCATATATCGGGCTGCTTCAGCCCCACTCTGATGATATGTCCCGAGTTGTGGACCAACTCTTAAAGTTGTTCGCCACCTTTGTAGGTTTGTCTCGTTTAAGCAGATTTGGTATCATCTGATGTATAAATGTGTTTACTAGCCTCCTGGGACTATTAATTGTATCACATTTGAGTCCCAGAGGATTGGGGACGCTTCAGGTGGTATCAGAGCTGTTAGGTTGGCCGCAGGACGTAACCCTTAGCCCGATCCAAAAGTTTTTGAGTCCAAACTATTTCTTAAAAAAAATCTTGCTCTCATCCCTTCATTTCAAAATGCTTTCCCCTTTCCTTCTCTCAGAAGTCAGATGGAGGTTTGCTGCCAAACCAGCTTTTGCCAGAATGAAGATGGTTTCCCTAAGTTGCTGAGAGCATGCACAGTTCGCCTCGGAATCAGGAGCCAGCTAGAGTATGATGGTCGTGAATTCGTCGAGCATGGCACAGAGAAGTGTCGTGACTGTATACATTGGATTCAGTCTGTACCATGTGGAATGGAGTGCACTGCTGCTGGGCACAGATTCAAAGACACCTGCCAAGTCATCGCTCGCAAGGCATTGAGGGCCCTGTGTCAGATCTATGAAGAAGAAGTGGCCGACACCCCTCAGATTCTTCCCGCCCTTTCAGAGAGACTGTCCCGTTTGGATGGCCAGGATGCGTGCCTTGGAAGGGCAGCAGCTGCTTGAGGATGACCCCACAGTCGTGTACCTCACTGCCTACCTGCTCACCCTGGACGCACAGTATGATTTCTTGGCTCGACACCACCGTCAGATGATTGCCCGAGCAGAAGATGCAGAGAAGCGCAACCGCCAGCTCCATGTGGATCTCACCACAGCTCAAGCCCGTGCAACTGCATTGGAAAGTCGTGAAGTCATTGCTGTTGAAGCCCTGAAGCAAGCCAAGGATGAGCACGTCCAGAAGTTGATGGAGGCCTACTTGGTCACCCATAACCAACGTAGAGCCCTGCGGATCCAAGAGCCCGCTTCATCCAACCCTGTTCAACCCATCAGAGCTGAAGATCCCCAGATTCTTGAAGGTCACCCGGTCTCTATCAGAGGAGATAAGAAGGCTTGGGAACTCCCGGAAGGAGCCATAGTCTTGGAAGGAATTCCAGTCTTCCCTCAGGCTATGAATAAGCAAGAGCACCTCGAGTCCTCCCAAGATCCCCCGCCAGAGTTGTTTGAGCCCCTCACCTTGAAGTAGATTCTAGCACCATCCCTTGAAGTCAAGGAAGAAGCTGCAAGCACCCCGCTAGCACCGCCGCCCTCTGAGGAACTACAAGAGCCTGTCCCGCTTGAAGAAAGTTTGACCCCGTCTTACCATCTCAGTCGCCGCCAGAAGAAGTCATCAACATCAGCTCCCTCTTGACCCATCCAGGAGATGTCTCAGATTGAAGTTGTGCGCCAGCCTTGCCAGAAGAGAAGCTGTCTGATCTAAAGTTAGTATGCCCAGTCCTCTGCATGCATCCGGTAGTGAAGTTTTCTTCACTTTGGCTAGAACCCTGCATGTATGAGAGGTAATCGTGTAGACCGTGTTTTGAAAAACTCTAATTGTGTGGTCCCCTAGGGCATTTCAAAATGAATTTCGCTTGATGTTTTCTTCCCTTTGGAGTGCATATGTGATGCTTTAACGTTAGTGCTCATAAGTTGCATTTAGCATAGTTCTCAATTCAGGAGCCAAGCAATAGTAGTTATGCTTAGCCCCTGAATCTGAGTAGTCCGTGCTTTGGAAAAACTCTATTCTTCCCCTATTCAAAACATTTGATTTGTTTGTGCTTATCATTGTTGAGCTTGTGTGTTTTCTTTCCGTTTGTCTTAAAAAAGGTTTTCTCTAAAAACATAGATCACAAATTAGATCCAATCCTCGCCTTATTCTTCCATTCTCATCTTAACCCATCTCAAGAGAAAAGTGCCTTACCCAAGAAGATACCGGGAAGCTTACCCTTGAAGCCAGGATTAAGCTACAGAAGAAACCAGTCCAGCCGCTCAGTCAAAAGGACCGACCGTGAGAATCAAAGTACTGCCCCTGAGTCAAAGTAAATAGGAAAAGAGGACATAAAGAGTTATTACCATACAGAGAGGCAAAGATTCTTGGAACCAGAGACCACAAACATCAGGGTCATCGACCCCACCACTCACCCGTGCCCCCCTCGCACGCGTGCCGCCCCCTTTGCAGCGCACTACCACCGCCCACCCCCCTTTGCAGTGCACCCACCGCCGCCATCATTGCCGGCAACACCAGGCCCCCCTTCCCTTGTCGTGTTTGCTGCCGCGTGGCACCTGCTCCATCACCACCACTCTGCAACCAAGCACCACCATCAATATCGCTCGCCTATAAACCCCCCCCCACCAGGTCCCTCAGTTCCCATCCCAAGCAAAACACTCCAGATAAAACCCCCTCTGCCAAATCGCAAGCAACTCCATTTTCCACTCCCTCGCCCCTGAGATCACAATGCTTGGTAATTCTTGGGTTGAAGACTGTTGTATATGGTTCAACATCCTTGGTTTCCTCCTCTGTATGATGGTAATACTCTTTGATAGAATCCTCCAGTGGGAAGAGCAAAGGGAAAGAAAGAGTCAGTAAAAAGAAGATAGTGAAGAGAAGATAAGAAGAAGGTTCTCCCAAAATCAACCCTGTGTCAGTCATCTCTCCGCAGCCTGCTCAAGCAACAGCAGCAGAAGAAGGCCTTGTAACGCCCTTGTTATGAGGTACTTCATGGAGTTCAAATCCCCAATATTCAAGAGTTCTACCCTCTTTCTTTTTAAGTGGGGTAGTGTTCCCATAATAAAGTTCCTGCTATGGAGAAAAAGAAGAAGGCCTATAGCAAGCTTGTGGAGGACCAGATCACCGAAGCTTATAAGTTTTTGGAAGAGAAGTGGTCACCCATGTTCCGTTGATGAAGCACCAGAAGACCAATCAAGGAAGGAATCCATGTGGAAGTTCGCAAGAGAAAGGTTTGCGTGTTGGCATTGATGCTTCTTCAATAAGCTAGCTGCCAAGAGAAACCTAGAAGCCTGAAGATGATCTTTGAGTAGCCAAAATCAGTGTTTGCAATCAGCAATCAGATGCTCCTTAAGAGCCAGATTTTGTTGAAGCTCCATCTCCTCGAAGAGTCTGCAAAGCAAAGATTTGTAGCTGAAGTAAAGCTATACCCATAACCCTTCTAAGCCAAATCTCGAGGACGGGATTCATTTTAAGTGGGGTAGATTTGTAGCATCCCAAAAATTCAAATCTTGAAATTTCCTCAAACTTGCTCTAAATTCAAAATGAATTTCAAATTTCGTTTCAAAATGTTTGTTTGCAAGTTGATATCAGCAAATAAATTATAGTGGTCTATATTCTCTCCAAAATCCTCCTCAAAATATCCTACAAATATTTCCCTAGTGACCCCCTTAAAATCTTTCCAGAAATACTGCCCAAATATTCCACCAAATATTTTCCTCTTGAGAAATACCTTCAGAATCATTTTTCAAGTCCCTACAAATATTTTCTTCATAACTTTCCTCATGCTCATACGTATACGTATGCCTCCGGTGTCATACGGTGAGCTCTACAAGCTAATTACACTCATATAAGACAAATCCATGCTAATCTCCCACTAATCCTCTCATCCTCCCACTAATCCTCTCATCCTCCCACTAATCCTCTCATCCCTCCCCCTAATCCCCCCACCATGGCTATAAATAGAGGGGCAAGGTCCTCCTCTCATCCCACCCCAAGCCATTTCATGGCAACTCTCTTCCCCCCCCCCACACACACCCACTCCATGTTCCACACAAGCACACACTAGCACAAGGATCGTTCGATCGTTCTTCGATCGTTCGTCCCCTGTTCTTAGTTTGTTCGTTCGTTCGTTCGTTCGTCCGATCGTTCATGGTTTGTTCGTCCGTTCGTCCGATCGTTCGATCGTTCGTCCGTTTGTTCGTCCAAATAATCTTTTTCCTACCGTTATGCTGCCGAAATTCCAATCGTTCGTTCGTTCGATCATTCGATCGTTCATCGTTCGTCCATAGTTCCTATTCATTGTTCATCGTTCATTCATAGTCCCTATTCATCGTTCTTCCAGATAATCTTTGTCCTGCCGTTATGCTGCCGAAATTCCGATCATTTGATCATTTGTCCGTTCGTTCATCCAAATAATCTTTTTCATGTCGTTATGCTGCCGAAATTCCGATCGTTCGTTCGTTCGATCATTCGATCGTTCATCGTTCGTTCATAGTTCCTATTCATCGTTCATAGTCCCTATTCATCGTTCTTCCAGATAATCTTTGTCCTGCCGTTATGCTGCCGAAATTCCGATCGTTCGTTCGTCCGATCATTCGATCATTCGTTCGTTCGTTCATAGTTCCTATTCATCGTTTATTGTTCGTTCATACGAACTATTCACCATCACTATTCACCATTACTATTCACCGACACTATTCACCATTGTTACTATTCATCATCGTTACTACTCATCGATGATATCTATAGTAACTTTTTTGTCATCACTATTCATCGTCATTTTTCATCGTTACTATTCATCGATTAGCCGATCACCCCAAATTTCAACTACTCATACATCATGTTGTCCAGTCCACCTAAGACCAGCCAGACCCATATTCCAGTCATACGAACTCCGGTGACTGTGATTTTCCTTCCAGTGGGAACTTCCCATCTGGTCACCCATCCCAGGTTTCTCCAAGTTGAGCACGCTTAACTTTAAGATTCCTTCGAACCAGGATTCCAAACTCAGATTCCAATAATTCTTATTTCTAAATTCTTATCAAACTTCTCTATCCAACCATGTCAGCCGTTAAGCATGGTTCATATTCCAGAAAACTCCTAAAATACTCTTATCCCATATTTTGCCTATGATCTCCCTGTTCAGACTAAGTCAGTCGATTCATTTGTCACTATTCTCACCAACAGTGAACTTCACTGTGCTACACCACATACATGCAGCTATAAATATATCCAGCTACCCTCTTCCTCTCCACACACACTCAACACCCTCAGCCAAGGCAAACACCCCACCCACTCAGTTACTCCGCTCTGCCGGCTACACGCATAGTGTCGTTTCGCCTCCAGTCCACCCTCCTGGTAAGCACCTGTCACACTCAGGTTTTAGGGGTCCAAAGCCCAGGCGCGAACATAATCACCAGGTGTGCTGGGACCAAGTCTCACACATATGATGAATCGTGGCACAGGATCGAATGTCACATCTTTACTACATAACAGGAATTCTGTACAAAATAAATAATTACATTATAAGGAGACAACGGTCCAGCAACCCAAAGTTGACTGGGAGACGACGGCCTAGACCTCTCACGAACACAACATAGCATCCTTCATGCGCCTCATCCTGCGGTACCTGTTCTTGACCTGTGGGGGGGTGTGAGACAGCAAGAGTGAGCTCACATACGTTCATCGCTCAACAAGTTGTGGGAATAATGTGCATGAACTCGCCAAAGGTGGGAGCTCACGTGAAGTGTAAGGCTTACCAAAGAGGATGGTTAGAGCTGAGCATTGCTTTTAAAGTTGGTCAAAATTTTATTAGCAATTACTAAGTACAAGTAAATATCAACCCAATTAAATAGTAGAACAGAAGTAACAACATCACCTGCGATGCAATGCATATGACAAATTGAATTTAGTTCCATAAATTAATCATGTGAGGGTCCGAGCTGCTCATGACCGTGAGCACGGCTAGTATACCAATTTTACACTCTGCAGAGGTTGCGCATCTTTACCCACAAGTCATGTTACCCATCTGCCAAGGGATCGCGACTTCCCATACACCTCTACCGAGGAGGCGAGGCAGGGTAACACTACGAGGCCTTTACAAAGTTCCACTAGCTTCAGAAAACCCGCTACAGTTTATAGGAAGCTCCAATGCAGGGACCCCTCGCATGACCACCATCGCAGCAAAATCATCCCAAGGGCCTCCCTACACTGACCACTCCCCTACTGCCCTTGCCCCTTTCGGGTAAGGTAGTCTTCCACTAGCTTTCCTAATTAATCAGCCAAGGGCGTCCCATTAAACCCTTATGGTAGCACTATTTTCCCGGGTGGTCGCTCCATGTTCCAATTAACATAATGATCTTATCATGAACAGTAAATAATAAACAGATAATAAAAGTGTGATCATGAAATAATATATCTTCATACCCAAAACCCCATATAGCACTAGCAAGTACTACCCAAAAAGTTCAGTGGTAAACAAGGCATAAAGATAAACAAACTAGGGTAACCTATTGGGTCCCATAAAAATTAACCTATGCAGATCATTATGATTAATAAGAACATGGCTGGGTAAAAGAAGTGATCAAGGGCACAACTTGCCTAGCACTTGAGATTCCAGGTACCAACTTGCTCGTCAGATGACACGTGTCCTCACGCTAGTCGTAGCATTACAAACAAACAGTGTATAGGCAAAATTAACATTATACCAAACATAAGAATACATTGCATAATAATAATCTACGCGCCATAAGGAGATCGTAGAAACAAGAACCACTAAATTCGGAGCTACAGTTATTAAGTTATGAATTTTCGAAATTATTTAGTGCTTAGAATAGATTAATCCTAATGAACAATTTTAACTCAAGTTTCATGGCTAAACAGTGTAATTAGTTGATAGACAATATTAATACAAAATTATTGCAACTGGAATGGGTGGAATTTCTATGAATTAAATAAGTTCTGGATATATTTTTATACATAAAACCATTTCCCAAATTATTTTTCTGAATTTCCTAAGCTTCTGGATTGGGCACACTAATACAGAGAAGGTCAGGGTTTAACTTGTAAAATTTACCAGACACAGCCTACTCCAGCGGGGACGGCGGGTTAATTTGGAATAAATCGAGGGGATCTTTAGAAAAATCTCCAGGCCGAAGGGGGTACGCACCGATCTGTGCCATCCAATCTAGGATCGATGGACCAGATTAGATCGAACATCACCTCAACCGTTACGCATTACCAGCCATCGGATTACCCATCGACGTCTGTCATTAAACCGATCCTAACGTTGTCGCTACGTCAGATTCGGGCCACCCGATTGAGATCGGACGGAGGACAAGGCATCGGACGGAAAGGGATTTCCCATCAAATCTCGGCCGCACGAAACCCATCCAATGACCCATGACTAATCCCCCATTCGACACCGTGCAGATGGCGGCGCGTGCGCTACCGGCGGTGGAGAACACGACCGTGGCACCCAGGCAGCCGCGGCAGTGCTTCCCCAAAGGATCCGCCATCGACGCCCGCGGTGGCAAGGAGCCCACCGGTGGTCACCGACCTCGCTTAGTTCTACGTGCAGAGTCGAGCAAGGTAACCGCGACGGTGTAGAATTTACCGGTGATTGGTGTCGACCTCGACAAGCACGGCGCAGGGTGGAATCGCGGCGTGCTTCAAGCCCTAATGACAAATCCCGCGAGCTATTTCGAGTTGAGCGAAGGTTAATCTGTCAAGGTGAAGTCGTGGGTTCAATGCTCCACTCCTCCTTTCCTTCTCCAGCCACGGGTGGAGCTCGTGCTTGCTTCTCGCTGCGACCACGAAGAACTCCAGTCGGACGGTGGATTTTATAGAGGCGAGCCGCAGGACGTAGCGGCACGATTCAGCAGGCACCGGAGTCCATGCGCGTTTTGCTACCGATCCAACCAACCGAGCCTGCCAAATCCCAATAGCCCCGGGGCGAATCCAAACCATCCCCGAAGCATACGCGCGACAGGAGAGATAGCATGTCGATTCTGTTTGCGTCCGTGCGGGGTTGGGGGCGATTCTGACATTCCGGCCCTAGATGGCAGTGAAGTCCCAGCGTGAACCGTGGGCTGGCGGCTAGGGTTTAGGCGCGACATGGGGAATTGGTCGTAGTGGGCTGTGCGGGGTGGGGAGTTGGGCCGGGGAAGATTTGGCCCAAGTGGGGGCGGTTTCCTGTCTTTTTTTCTATTTTCTTTTCCAATTTGAAATATCCAAACTAATTTCAAATCCTGGTTTCGAATTTCAAATTTTCAGTATGTAATTCTAATGTAAAGGTGAATCATGTTTCCATTATTATTTATTCTTTTACCTATTTTTTTAATTATAAATGGCTTTATTAGGATTCCCTTTCTTATTTTCTATTTTATATTTTCCTTTATGAGATGAGGTCAATTTAAATTATGATTCCTTGATTGAAATAAAATGCATCACATAAATAACATCAGCATGAGATACATTTTTATTTATTTATGTGTTTGTTTGTTATTTGCATAATTTTAATGCCATTAATTGAGTATGCAGAGAGAAATAGAAAGAAATTCAAGAAATCCCCAAACACCCTCTTATAAATTTATTTATCTATTCATTTTATTATAATTTTTTATACCAATTTTGGGCTTTACAAATCCTACCCCTCTTAACAGAAATCTCGCCCTCGAGATTTGTAATAAAAAGGATGTTGTCGGTGTTTAGGGTCCGACCGCACACCTGGGGTTGCCCCTCGTGGTGTTTTAGGAGTAGGAAGGTGTCGACAACTGTAGCAAAATGGTTCGTGCTGATTGCACGAGAGACGGTAGACAAGGTTTACAGGTTCGGGCCGCTTAGTGATGCGTAACACCCTACGTCCTGATGAGTATGCTTGGTGGGAATGATTACAGGAGAGCTCTCTGGGTTAAGAATACAGAGAGTTGATGTGGGTGGCTAAGTAAATGGGTCGATCGTTCTGAAGGGGTGCCCCCTAGGCCTTATATACTCGACCGTGGGGCAGTACACATGGATAAGATAACAACAAGTGGCTAAAAGATAGTGAACCTCTCGAGATTATCCTTTACGTAACCCTCGCCGACTTATCTTCACGTGGCTTCGTTGCGTGGAGGCCCCGATGCGGGAAAGTCGGATCTCTGTTGCAGCCGCCGCCCGACGCTATGGGCCGTCCGGGTTTGCACCAATCTGGCCTCATGTCGCCCTGCGTTGCTGGTTGTTTTTCCCCAGGCCCACGAAAGAATAACCTTACGATTTATTGGGCCCTTGGGCCTTTCGTGAGGTCCTTTACTCTTTTAGTGGACCCGGGGGATATCTATCCCCCACAAGCCCCCGATCTTTGGGTTAATTTAGAGGTAATCAACCCGAAGATCTCAGGTCCAGCTTGTAGGTGATTTGAAGAAAGATGGCTCCTTGTTGTTTTCTCCTGCTTCGATCACTTGTTGACCAAAACCTCGCTTCGTGCCTGTGCCTTAGAGATCGGCATTCCTGTTTGTAGGATTCTGAACTTCATTGGGTGCACCGGAGGTGCACCCAATGGGTGTAGCCCCCGAGCTTCGAGTAGATTTTAGAAAATAATCTGCTCGAAGGTCTTCAACAGAGATTACTTCCATTTGTGTTCCTTTATTCCAGTTGAAGATTGGCTTCTTAATCTTGTCCCATGCCCTTAGAAATTGGTGCTATCCTGGCTTAGAATGACAATCCATGGGGTGCACCGAAGGTGCACCCAATGGGTGTAGCCCCCGACCTTCAAGTGGATTTTTTGAGGATAATTCGCTTGAAGGTCCTCTTTTTGTGTCCTTTTGCTGAAGATCACTCTTTCTGCTTATAAAAAAGTTGGCATGATGTCATCCGTGCTATGTCATCAACATTATGCTTCAGAGGTCAGCATGTGTTTTGTCTTTTGCAGCCGAATTTGCAATCCTTCCATATCTTGCTAGGTAGCATAGTTTATTTGCTCTGCAACTGATTGGACATTCGATGGACGTTCTCTGTCTAGTCTTCAAGTCATGTCTGTCGACCATATTTTGCACTCTGCTGGCTATACTTGGCTTCCCTCTAACTCTTGTTGATATCTCATTTTTGTCTTGAGGCATTCACTGCATGCTCTGCACAGATGTGACCAATTTTAAAAATATACTGACAATTCCTGGGCGTCCCCCCCCAATGGGTGTGGGCAAGGGACGGCTTGGTACGCTGAGTGTTTTAACCGGCTGCTTCTGAGTTGTAATGTGATGGGACGGCGAGTGTAATCATATCCTTTGCGTTGTTGACTGGAGTCCCAATGGGTGTAGTGCTGCATGAAACGGCGTCAGCTGCCTGACGTGTCTTTGGACGGGTGGAAGTGCATAATGAATGCTTTGCGACTGTTCAGTGACCGCGGTTGGAGGTGAGCGGTTGTTTTTCTCTTCTATAAATAACGCTGTTGTCCCTCTGGTTTCTTCACATCTCTTCGCTATCCCTTACTGCTTCCTTCTCTTCTTTCCCGCTTGCTTCCACCATGGGAAAAAACAACAAGCGCAAGCGCGAGCCGACTCCTCCATCGGAGGACTTCGGCGACTCGGAGTACTCGGAGGAGGAGTTCTCCTCCGAGTCCGAGAGGTCTCCGGCCCCCGTCTCTCCCCTAGCGTCGTCCGATGACTCGGACGACTCTCAGGGGATAGCCGCGGAGGTCTGGACGTACATCCGGGCCGTCGAGCGCTCCGGGCTCGAAGGCTCGGATGAGTCCGAGTACTCCTCGGATGAGGAGGACTCGGACGGCGGCGGCGAGGGCGAGGACGACGACGACGACGACGACGACGACGACGACGACTGCGGCAGTGGCGGGGTGGCGGCAATGGCAGCAGCAGGGGCAGCACCAAGAGCGGCGGCAGCAGGGGCAGCACCAGGGGCGGCGGCAGCAGGGGCGGCACCAAGAGCGGCGGCACCGGCAGGGGCAGGGCCAGTGGCTAGATGCCACTGGTCTTTTTAGATATTAGTATAGATTAGAAATAGTATAGTTAAATAATGTAGTAGTATTAGTAATGTAGAGTAGTATAGTGTAGCGTAGTAGTAGTAGTAGCAGTAGGGAAGTATCAACTCATAATGAGTTGATTTGTAAGTATTGCCACTTCCCTTAAATGAAGAATGAATTTGGTTCCCTCTTGATGACTCGCTTTGTTTGACTAAAAATCTGATTCTTTTGAGACCATAGACGAACAGCTTGATCATTATACTGACGCCTCCGAGCAATATTGCAGCCTGTATCAACGTTTTTAGAAGTAATGCCGAGTGATTGAAGGTCAACGTTGGCATTTTAGAAGTAATGCCGAACGACTGAACTCGAGATCAACGTTTTAGAGGCAACGCCGAGTGACTGAGTAGCGACGCCGGCATTTTAGAGGCAACGCCGAGTTTTTGAACTCAAGGTCAGCGTTTTAGAGGCAACGTCGAGTTATTGAACTCAAGATCAGCATTTTAGAGGCACGCCGAGTGATTAAATGTCGTTGCCAGCATTTTAGAAGTAATGCCGAGTGATTGAAGGTCAACGTTGGCATTTTAGAAGTAATGCCGAACGATTGAACTCGAGATCAACGTTTTAGAGGCAACGCCGAGTGACTGAGTAGCGACGCCGGCATTTTAGAGGCAACGCCGAGTTTTTGAACTCAAGGTCAGCGTTTTAGAGGCAACGCCGAGTTATTAAGGGTCGCTGTCGGCATTTTAGAAGTAATGCCGAGCGATTCAGCTCAAGATCGACGTTTTAGAGGTAACCCCGAGTGACTGAATAGTGACGTCGGCATTTTAGAGGCAACGCCGAGTTATTTTGAGGATTAACACCCGAGTGAAGGGATGGCCCACCAGTTTTTGGAAATAACTGCCGAATGACCAGGTGGCACGCTGGGATTTCGGGAATAACTGCTGGGTGATGACTAGGCACTTTTTGAAACGGTATCTGGTCCGAGAATATCCCATAAGAGCTGCACTTTTAGCCGCCTTTGCTTTCCGCGCCCTAGTTCTTGCATTCCTGCTTCCAAATTCTCTCTGCGCTCGCCTCCAATCTGCTCACTGGTGAAATCGAGATGGCTCCCAAGAGAAAAATTGCGAGCTCTTCCGCTGTGGTGATTCCTCCAATTGATCCCAACAGCCAGTTGCCTTTCGCAGGTAACCACATGTCCATCATCTCTGAAACCGAACTCCTCCACCTCGTGTCCATCGGGGTTCTTCCTCCACGGGAACTCTGTTCTTGGCGGATTTGCCACGGGACTGCGGTCCCGACGGAGGATACCCACGAGTCCGTGGTTTACGCTCCTTTTCTTCTCCGCGGCCTTGGTCTTCCTATTTCTCCCTTTTTCCGTGGTCTTCTTGATTTCTACCACATCAACCTAACCCATCTGAACCCTAACTCAATTCTGCAAATTTCTATCTTCGTCCACTTATGTGAGGCCTTTCTTGGCGTGCTGCCGCATTTTGGCTTGTGGAAACACCTGTATCATTGTCGCCCTGGGATGGCCGGGGGACAACATCAGTTGGTTGGAGGTGCCAGCTTGGAGATGCGCCGGGGACGGAAAACTGAATATCTTGAAATCCCCCTTAAAGACAGCATTAAGGGATGGCGCCTGGAGTGGTTTATAGTTGATAACTATGGAAATTCTCTCCCCCCCCGGTCAGGAAGACAGCCAGATGTTCGCACCCCGAGCTGGACCGAGTCTCCTACAGACGAGGAGGTGGCTAAGGCCAGTGTGCTGCTAGCTGAAGTTGGGCTATTGAAAGAGAGGGGTTTAACTGCTGAAGCTATAGTTACTGACTTCGTTTTCAAAAACATTCAGCCACTGAAAGATAGGGTCCACCCGGCTTATCTGTATCAAGGGCTAGCCGACCCAACTCGAGTTACCAATAGAAGAATCCCTTCTGCAGATTTGGTGAGCCGACTGGAGATGATTCTCAGAGGCAAAGTATCCAATGTTGGTGCTCCGGTGGCGTATTCGGCTTGGAATCTGCCTCCTGCTAAGGCCTTCACTCGTTTCGTGTCAAACCCACCTGCGACTGATGGTAATTTGGGCCTTAGAACGCGGCCCTCTGATGAGGAGGTTAGTGCTTTGGTTGCCTCACTTGGGAAAATTCCTGATGATGAACGACAAATCTATTTCGAGGTGCCTTTGGATCCTACTGATGCTGAAATGAATGCCATGCTTGATATGCTGGCTGAAGATTCTTCTGACGTTACTCCTGCTGAGACATTGGCAATGGCACCTCTCCCAGAGGTCGGTATAACCTTGGATGTTCAGAGACCTGTCCGTGCTCGCTCGAGGCATCCTCGCCGGACCAATCAAACTGATCTTTCTGTTGATGAGCAGAAAAAGAAGAAGAGAGACGTATTCGGCGAGTATCTAGCTTGGGTCAGGGTGCTGGTCCCTCGGTTCCTGCCGATGAGGAGGTTCCTGCGCCTGAATTTGCTGATGCTGATCCCAATGGGTGTGGTATGACTGTTGCTGATCCCAATGGGTGTACTCCATCCGTCGTTGATCCCAATGGGGGTGTTGCCAGTGTTGCTGATGAAGACGACGAAGAGGAAGAGAATGAGATCCCTCTGACTCGGAAGAACAGTCGGCAATTCCTCGCCAGTGGGGAAAGTAGTGGAGTTCCTTCTCCTGCTTTATCTGCCCTTGTTGGTCTGCAAAATATATCCCTGGCTGACTTTGATCAAACTCTTGAGGATATGGTTCCAGAGGACTTGTTATCAGGGCCAGTGGATGATGATGTAACTGAAGCTTGTGGTGCCGTGCTGGACGCTGGGTTGAGGTCATCCCGTGCCTCATCAACCTTAGAGCGCGATCTCGAGGGTCGGGATGCTAACTTGGATTGTCCGGATTTCATGGAAGTAGCCGAGGGCCCATCAACCTTAGAGGTGGTTACTGCTGAAAGTTTGGACCTCAAGGATGGTGTTGACACATGTCCAGCCCCCGAGGGTGTCGTCGGGGATGACTTAGCTCGGGCGAAGAGCGCGAGCTACTGCCCAGCCCCCGAGGGTGCTGCCGGGGATAATCCAGCTCAAGTGGGCAGTGCCGACTATGGCCCAATCCCTGAGGGTGCCCAAACAGGGTCTCCCTCCGGCACTTCCATGGACGTTCATGCAGGGTCACCTCCACACTCTGGCTGCATGGTGGTGGCCCAAACTTTGGACCGGGGTATCACTTTGGAGAGCAGCGTCCCCACTGATCGGGTATCCGGCTCTGTTGAAAGAGATGAACTGATTCCCACTGTTCCATTGCAAACTGCTTCGGGTGATGACCTTGCGCCTGGTTATCATCTGATTTCTCCTGATTTGGGGATCCCTTCGTTCTTCTCCAACCTCCAGGTACTGTGCTGTTTCTTAGCTTGACTTTTACATGAACTTTTGCTATTAAGCTCATCTGTTCTTCTCATCAGGTTTTGGTGGATGGGATGACCAGCCAGCTGAAATTGCATGGTGCTCCTATCCCAGAAGTGGCTTCATCCTTTTCGTGTTGGAATCCGGTGTCGCTTCATCGCCGTGTATCCGAGTTGGAGGCGACTAACGCTGGTTAGTGCCCTTTTTTCTTTCTTCGCGCTTGTTGTGGACTGTTTTACCTTCTGACCTCGTTTTGTTTGGTTACCTTTTGCTAGGAATGACTCGACGGATTACACTTCTTGAGGAGAAACATTCTCAAGATCGGGCTGAACTGTCTCAGCGATGCACTGATCTTGAGGAAAAGTACTCTCAAGGTCAGATTGAGCTGAGTCAAGTCTCTGCCGCCTTAGATGATGCCAATGCGTTGAGTTCTTCCCTGCATGCTTAGCTCGACTCTGAAAAGGTGATATACGAAACTGTGCTTTTGCCTTGCTATACTCCTATTATTTGCCTGGTTTTCTGAAGGAACTGATTTGTGCTTGCAGGAAGAAAAACGTATCCTTGCGGCTTCTCGTGACAATCTTGATAGGTTGTATCGAGATTCTAGCAACTCGTTGACTATTCTGGAGAGGAGTCATCGCTTTTCCATGGAGGAGTTAAACAATCTTCGCTATAAGCTGCAGGAGTCCTTGGATGATGTGATTCGCCTTCGGGAGTTGATATCGGCTAAAGACGTTGTCATCAAGAATCTGCGTGCTTCCAAGAAATCTGTTACCTAGGAGCTAGAGGCTGCCCAGTTGGCCGTCAAGGTTGCTGAAGAGACTTCCAGTACTCTGAGAGCCCAGCGCGATAGGGCCATGGATAAGGCCATTCGGGCGGGACGAATCCTGATGAGGAGACCTGGCGTAGTCGTTCCTGAAGATATAAGGGCTGACGTGAACGCTGCCCCTGATTCCTCGAGTCGTCCTTCTTCGTCCACAGCTCCTGGAAAAGACATTGCAAAATAGAGAAACATTTCGCGTGCTCCAAGCGCGCAGCTTGCATGATTGAACATTTGTTAGAGGACACCGGTTTATTTGAATAACATAGTTACTCTCTCACTGTATCAGAATTTTTTAGTTAATGAGTTTGGTGGTTATGACGCATGATGACTATGAATTTTGTCTGTGGGATATGGAAATCATCCCCTGAATTACATAGGCGAGAGCATGTTGCATTGGCCTTAAGTCGTTGCCGACTTAAGTCGATTGCTCCGTTAGCAGGGCATAGTGGTCACCCCGAGTTAAGTAAGCGTGAGCATGTCGCACCGTCTTAAGTCGTTGCCGACTTAAGTCGATTGCTCCGTTAGCAGGGCATAGTGGTCACCCCGAGTTAAGTAAGCGTGAGCATGTCGCACCGCCTTAAGTCGTTGCCGACTTAAGTCGATTGCTCCGTTAGCAGGGCATAGTGGTCACCCCGAGTTAAGTAAGCGTGAGCATGTCGCACCGCCTTAAGTCGTTGCCGACTTAAGTCGATTGCTCCGTTAGCAGGGCATAGTGGTCACCCCGAGTTAAGTAAGCGTGAGCATGTCGCACCGCCTTAAGTCGTTGCCGACTTAAGTCGATTGCTCCGTTAGTAGGGCATAGTGGTCACCCCGAGTTAAGTAAGAACGCAAGTCAATCGTAAATAAATTGAGTATCCTTGAAACCTTTTCTTTATTGATGACATGTTTCCACTTTACAGAGTACATCATCGTTATCCCAGCAGTTTTGAGGTACGGCTAAGGATAAAACTTTCTCATGTGCTCTATGTTCCAGGAGTTCCCAACTTCCGTGCCATCCATCTGAGTGAGGCGATATGATCCGGGCCGAGTGACTTCTGCTACTATGAAGGGTCCTTCCCATAAGGGTGATAACTTGTGTCGTCCTTCTCCCGTTAGAATTTGGCGAAGGACGAGCTCCCCTACTGAGAAGAATCGTTGCCGCACAGCCTTGTCGTGATAGCGCCTTAGAGTCTGCTGGTACCTTGCTGATTGGATTACTGCGTTTAGCCGTTCTTCCTCGAGTACGTCTATGTCCTCCAGCCTGGTGGTCTCAGCTTCTGCTATACTTTCAAAGATCAGCCTTGGCGCCCCAAACTTGAGATCAGCAGGCAGCACTGCCTCCGACCCATAGACCATGAAGAAAGGAGTGTTTCCATGCAAAGCTCGGCTAGGTTGGGTTCTTAGGCTCCAAACAACATAGGGTAATTCCCTTATCCACTTTCCTGCGAATTTTTCGTTCTTATCGAAAATCTTTTTCCTAAGTGCATCCAATATCATCCCGTTAGCTCGTTCAACTTGCCCGTTGGCTCTTGGATGGGCCACAGATGCGTACTTGATCTGAATGCTCTTCTGCTCGCAGAAGTCAAAGAATTCTGAACTCGTGAAGTTGGATCCTAAATCAGTTATGATGCTGTTTGGTATCCCGAATCTGAATATTATGTCTTGTATGAATTCCACGGCCTTGGCAGAAGTTAAGGAGGCAATGGGCTTGAATTCTATCCATTTAGTGAACTTGTCAATCGCTACCAACACATGAGTATATCCCCCTTGAGCTTTCTTGAAAGGTCCAATCATATCCAGCCCCCAGCATGCAAAAGGCCAAGTTACTGGTATGGTCTGCAGCTGCTGTGCTGGCAGGTGTTGTTGCTTTGACAAGTATTGGCAGGCTTCGCACCTCTGAACTAACTCGGCTGCATCATTCTTTGCTGTTGGCCAATAGAATCCTGACCTGAAGACCTTCCCAACTAGTGTTCTAGAGGCTGCATGTATCCCACATTGTCCAGCGTGGACCTCTTCTAAGAGTTGCTTTCCAGTGGATGGGAGAATGCACTTCATGAAGACGCCTGATGCACCCCTTCTGTATAATGTCTCCCCAATAAGTGTATAGTGAGCTGACTGTCTTGCAATGCGCTCTGCCGAGTTCTTATCGTCTGGTTCTTCTTCATTCCTTATGTACTTAATGATTGGCTTTCTCCAGTCATCGGGATCTGACTCGGGTTGATTTATGATGTTGCACTCTTCCATTTGATCCAATGAGATACTTGGCTGCAGAATTTCTTGCACAAAAACCCCAGGTGGGACCTGAGCTCGACTGGACCCTAGCTTGGATAGTACATCGGCTGCCGTGTTCCGATCTCTTTCCACATGATGAAATTCTAGACCCTCGAATTTATCCTCCAGTTTTCGGACGGCAGTGCAGTATCTTCCCATCGAATCGTTTGAGCAATCCCACTCCTTATTATCTGGCTGATGACTACCAGAGAATCCCCATATACCATTAATCTTTTGACGCCCAATGATATGGCAATGTTCAATCCATGGATCAAAGCTTCATACTCGGCTGCATTGTTGGAAGCCGGGAATAGCAACTGGAGGGCGTACTTGAGGTGTTCGCCCCCAGGTGCAGTGAAAAGAATCCCCGCTCCTGCTCCCTGCAGCTTGAGTGAGCCATCAAAATACATTCTCCACACTTCTGCAGTCTCCGGGTTGTCTGGTACTTGTTGTTCAGTCCACTCTGATACGAAATCAACCAGTGCTTGGGTTTTGATGGCAGTGCGAGGCCGAAACTCGATGTCATGAGATCCCAGCTCACAGGCCCACTTGGCTATTCGACCGATGGCTTCCTTGTTGTGAAGAATATCCCCTATTGGAAAACTTGTGACTACTATGACTTTGTGGTCGTCAAAGTAGTGACGCAGCTTGCGGGCAGTTAGAAGTACTGCATACAATAGTTTCTGAACTTGAGGATACTTTTTCTTTGAGGGGCCGAGGACTTCACTAATGAAGTAGACAGGATGTTGCGTTGGATAGGCATGCCCTTCTTCTACTCGCTCGACTACCAACGCGGTGCTCACCACGTGAGTCGTGCAAGAGATGTACAATAGCAAATCTTCGGCTGGTTGAGTTGATGTAGCTCGCCGAGGTGGTTTCAGTACTGGCGGTGTTGTCAAGAATTTTTTCAGAGCATCTAGAGCTTCTAGTGCTTCTGAAGTCCACTGAAATTTATCCACCTTCTTGAGTAACTTGTAAAACGGCAAACCTTTTTCTCCCAGCCTGGATATAAATCTGCTTAAAGCTGCCATGCATCCAGTAAGTCGCTGAACCTTCTTCTGTGATCGAGGTGCTTCCATCTTCATGATAGCTTCAATCTTATCCGGATTAGCCTCAATTCCCCTGGCTGACAATAAATCCGAGCAACTTTCCGGCTGGTACCCCAAAAACACATTTCTCGGGATTAAGCTTCCATCTATACCGCCTTAGACTGTTGAAAACCAGTTGCAAATCTTCGATGAAGTCTGTTGAGTCCTGTGTTTTGATCACCACGTCATCCACATAGGCCTCCACCGCTTGCCCCAGTGATCGGCTAAGCATGTTTGAATAGCTCTCTGGTAAGTCGCTCCAGCGTTTTTGAGGCCAAACGGCATGGAGGTATAACAGAAAGCGCCAAATGGAGTAATGAATGTCGTTTTTTCTTCATCTTCCTTCGCCAGACTGATCTGATGATATCCAGAATAACAATCCAGAAAAGACAGCATAGAACATCCAGCGGTGGAGTCCACCACCTGATCTATCCTTGGGAGCCCGAAAGGATCCTTCGGACAGTGTTTGTTGAGATCTGTATAATCAACACATGCGCCAGTCCACTTTATTCTTTTTGAGTACAAGAACAGGATTGGCTAACCACTCAGGATGTAATACTTCTCTAATGAATCCAGCCGCGACCAAGCGAGCTAACTCGGCGCGAATGGCTTCCCTCTTATCAGGCGTGAAACGACGTAATTTCTGTCGAATCGGCCTCGCCTGGGGAAAAACCTTCAGTTTGTGCTCGGCCAGTTCTCTCGGGACTCCCGGCATATCCGCAGGTTGCCATGCGAATACATCTCGGTTATCTTGCAGAAACCGGACGAGCGCGCTTTCCTATTTGTCATCCAAACTGGAGCTGATGATGGCCGTCTTGCGCTCATCAGTGAACCCCAGGTTGATTCTCTTGGTTTCTTCAGTCGGCCGCATAGAGGTCGCGGTCTGAGCTTCGTTCGTCGGTATTGCTAGGTTCTCCTCAGGCTTAGAGTTCGCCATTGCGGGGGGAGCTGTCGATGGCTTGGCGGTGAGGGCTGCTTGGATAGCCACTCGGAAACATTCTGCGGCGCCTTGGAAGTCGGCGCGCACAGTTATGATCCCTTGCAGTCCTGGCATCTTCAGTATCATGTAGGTGTAATGTGGAATGGCCATGAACTTGGCCAATCCAGGCCTCCCGATGATGGCGTTGTATCCGCAGTCGAAGTTCGCCACTTCAAACCTTAGGAACTCGGTTCTGTAGTTCTCCGGAGTTCCAAAGGTGACCGGCATGTAGATGTGGCCCAGCGGGTATTCCCCTTCCGTCGGCACGATGCCGAAGAAAGGAGTGTCCGACTCGTGGAGCTCTTTGAGATGAACTCCCAAGCTTTGGAGTGTCCGGGGGAAGGTGATGTTGATGCTGCTCCCCCCGTCCACTAACACCTTTTTCACCCGGCTCTCTCGGATTACCGGATCGACGAGAAGCGGGTACTTGCCCGGTGGTCGAAGTTGAGCCATTGATCCGCCCGAGTGAAGGTAATCGGGTGCTCCGACCACCGGTATGGAGCGGGAGGGCCGATGGTCGCCACCAGTATCTGGCGATCATTGAGCTTTTGCTGTCTTCTGCTCTCCTGCGATCCGTGTCCGCCGAAGATGACGTTGACCTCCCTGTCAACGCGTGGGAAAGCTCCTCCTCCTCCTCCCTCCTCCTGCCGATGGGGTTGTCGTGGTTCATCTGGTCCTCCCCTCGGCGGAGGAGGAGGTAGAGGTTGGAAGGGTCAGCCGTGTCCGACGGAGTGCTTGAAGTCTCGGCAGTTACGAAGAGTGTGTCGCATGTCCTTGTGGTACGGGCACTGGGCGTCGAGGATGTCGTCCAGCGTGCGTTCGCCTCCACGAGGCCCTCCTCGAGCGCGAGAGGCGGGTGGTCCGGCAGCGTGCACTTCTTCGCGTGGCCTCTTCTCCCACCGCTTGTCAGGTTGCTGGTTTGTGTCGCGTCGCGGTGCTGCCGGTGCGGGCTTTGCTCCTCCGATGAGATCCTGGGCTCGCTCGTCGGCGGTGATGTAGAGGTCGGCTTCCCGGAACAGCTCCTCCGAGGTGGTCGGTGCCTTTTGTAGTATGGCTCGGACGAAAACCGAATCATTAGATCCTCGGTAGAAGTCCTCGATCACGGCCGGCTCCGTGACATCGGGGATACGATTCCTCATGGTCTGAAACCTCTTGAGGTACGACCGGAGAGTTTCGTCCCCCCGGCGCTTGATAGATTTAAGGTCCCACGGCTGCGCCGGCTTGTCGGAGAGGGACTGGAAGTTGGCAGTGAAGCGTCGACTGAAGTCTCCCCAAACGTCAATGCAGTGTCGGGGTAGATGTCGCAGCACCCTGACCCAAGCTAGATACTCGCCGAATACGTCTCTTCTTCTTTTTCTGCTCATCAACAGAAAGATCAGTTTGATTGGTCCGGCGAGGACGCCTCGAGCGAGCACGGACAGGTCTCTGAACATCCAAGGTTATACCGACCTCTGGGAGAGGTGCCATTGCCAATGTCTCAGCAGGAGTAACGTCAGAAGAATCTTCAGCCAGCATATCAAGCATGGCATTCATTTCAGCATCAGTAGGATCCAAAGGCACCTCGAAATAGATTTGTCGTTCATCATCAGGAATTTTCCCAAGTGAGGCAACCAAAGCACTAACCTCCTCATCAGAGGGCCGTGTTCTAAGGCCCAAATTACCATCAGTCGCAGGTGGGTTTGACACGAAACGAGTGAAGGCCTTAGCAGGAGGCAGATTCCAAGCCGAATACGCCACCGGAGCACCAACATTGGATACTTTGCCTCTGAGAATCATCTCCAGTCGGCTCACCAAATCTGCAGAAGGGATTCTTCTATTGGTAACTCGAGTTGGGTCGGCTAGCCCTTGATACAGATAAGCCGGGTGGACCCTATCTTTCAGTGGCTGAATGTTTTTGAAAATGAAGTCAGTAACTATAGCTTCAGCAGTTAAACCCCTCTCTTTCAATAGCCCAACTTCAGCTAGCAGCACACTGGCCTCAGCCACCTCCTCGTCTGTAGGAGACTCGGTCCAGCTCGGGGTGCGAACATCTGGCTGTCTTCCTGACCGGGGGGGAGAGAATTTCCATAGTTATCAACTATAAACCACTCCAGGCGCCATCCCTTAATGCTGTCTTTAAGGGGGATTTCAAGATATTCAGTTTTCCGTCCCCGGCGCATCTCCAAGCTGGCACCTCCAACCAACTGATGTTGTCCCCCGGCCATCCCAGGGCGACAATGATACAGGTGTTTCCACAAGCCAAAATGCGGCAGCACGCCAAGAAAGGCCTCACATAAGTGGACGAAGATAGAAATTTGCAGAATTGAGTTAGGGTTCAGATGGGTTAGGTTGATGTGGTAGAAATCAAGAAGACCACGGAAAAAGGGAGAAATAGGAAGACCAAGGCCGCGGAGAAGAAAAGGAGCGTAAACCACGGACTCGTGGGTATCCTCCGTCGGGACCGTAGTCCCGTGGCAAATCCGCCAAGAACAGAGTTCCCGTGGAGGAAGAACCCCGATGGACACGAGGTGGAGGAGTTCGGTTTCAGAGATGATGGACATGTGGTTACCTGCGAAAGGCAACTGGCTGTTGGGATCAATTGGAGGAATCACCACAGCGGAAGAGCTCGCGATTTTTCTCTTGGGAGCCATCTCGATTTCACCAGTGAGCAGATTGGAGGCGAGCGCAGAGAGAATTTGGAAGCAGGAATGCAAGAACTAGGGCGCGGAAAGCAAAGGCGGCTAAAAGTGCAGCTCTTATGGGATATTCTCGGACCAGATACCGTTTCAAAAAGTGCCTAGTCATCACCCGGCAGTTATTCCCGAAATCCCAGCGTGCCACCTGGTCATTCGGCAGTTATTTCCAAAAACTGGTGGGCCATCCCTTCACTCGGGTGTTAATCCTCAAAATAACTCAGCGTTGCCTCTAAAATGCCGACGTCACTATTCAGTCACTCGGGGTTACCTCTAAAACGTCGATCTTGAGCTGAATCGCTCGGCATTACTTCTAAAATGCCGACAGCGACCCTTAATAACTCGGCGTTGCCTCTAAAACGCTGACCTTGAGTTCAAAAACTCGGCGTTGCCTCTAAAATGCCGGCGTCGCTACTCAGTCACTCGGCGTTGCCTCTAAAACGTTGATCTCGAGTTCAATCGTTCGGCATTACTTCTAAAATGCCAACGTTGACCTTCAATCACTCGGCATTACTTCTAAAATGCTGGCAACGACATTTAATCACTCGGCGTGCCTCTAAAACGCTGATCTTGAGTTCAATAACTCGACGTTGCCTCTAAAACGCTGACCTTGAGTTCAAAAACTCGCGTTGCCTCTAAAATGCCGGCGTCGCTACTCAGTCACTCGGCGTTGCCTCTAAAACGTTGATCTCGAGTTCAGTCGTTCGGCATTACTTCTAAAATGCCAACGTTGACCTTCAATCACTCGGCATTACTTCTAAAAACGTTGATACAGGCTGCAATATTGCTCGGAGGCGTCAGTATAATGATCAAGCTATTCGTCTATGGTCTCAAAAGAATCAGATTTTTAGTCAAACAAAGCGAGTCATCAAGAGGGAACCAAATTCATTCTTCATTTAAGGGAAGTGGCAATACTTACAAATCAACTCATTATGAGTTGATACTTCCCTACTGCTACTACTAGTACTACGCTACACTATACTACTCTACATTACTAATACTACTACATTATTTAACTATACTATTTCTAATCTATACTAATATCTAAAAAGACCAGTGGCATCTAGCCACTGGCCCTGCCCCTGCCGGTGCCGCCGCTCTTGGTGCCGCCCCTGCTGCCGCCGCCCCTGGTGCTGCCCCTGCTGCCGCCGCTCTTGGTGCTGCCCCTGCTGCTGCCATTGCCGCCACCCCCGCCACTGCCGCAGTCGTCGTCGTCGTCGTCGTCGTCGTCGTCGTCCTCGCCCTCGCCGCCGCCGTCCGAGTCCTCCTCATCCGAGGAGTACTCGGACTCATCCGAGCCTTCGAGCCCGGAGCGCTCGACGGCCCGGATGTACGTCCAGACCTCCGCGGCTATCCCCTGAGAGTCGTCCGAGTCATCGGACGACGCTGGGGGAGAGACGGGGGCCGGAGACCTCTCGGACTCGGAGGAGAACTCCTCCTCCGAGTACTCCGAGTCGCCGAAGTCCTCCGATGGAGGAGTCGGCTCGCGCTTGCGCTTGTTGTTTTTTTTCCCATGGTGGAAGCAAGCGAGAAAGAAGAGAAGGAAGCAGTAAGGGATAGCGAAGAGATGTGAAGAAACCAGAGGGACAACAGCGTTATTTATAGAAGAGAAAAACAATCGCTCACCTCCAACCGCGGTCACTGAACAGTCGCAAAGCATTCATTATGCACTTCCACCCGTCCAAAGACACGTCAGGCAGCTGACGCCGTTTCATGCAGCACTACACCCATTGGGACTCCAGTCAACAGCGCAAAGGATATGATTACACTCGCCGTCCCATCACATTACAACTCAGAAGCAGCCGGTTAAAACACTCAGCGTACCAAGCCGTCCCTTGCCCACACCCATTGGGGGGGACGCCCAGGAATTGTCAGTATATTTTTAAAATTGGTCACATCTGTGCAGAGCATGCAGTGAATGCCTCAAGACAAAAATGAGATATCAACAAGAGTTAGAGGGAAGCCAAGTATAGCCAGCAGAGTGCAAAATATGGTCGACAGACATGACTTGAAGACTAGACAGAGAACGTCCATCGAATGTCCAATCAGTTGCAGAGCAAATAAACTATGCTACCTAGCAAGATATGGAAGGATTGCAAATTCGGCTGCAAAAGACAAAACACATGCTGACCTCTGAAGCATAATGTTGATGACATAGCACGGATGACATCATGCCAACTTTTTTATAAGCAGAAAGAGTGATCTTCAGCAAAAGGACACAAAAAGAGGACCTTTAAGCGAATTATCCTCAAAAATCCACTTGAAGGTCGGGGGCTACACCCATTGGGTGCACCTTCGGTGCACCCCATGGATTGTCATTCTAAGCCAGGATAGCACCAATTTCTAAGGGCATGGGACAAGATTAAGAAGCCAATCTTCAACTGGAATAAAGGAACACAAATGGAAGTAATCTCTGTTGAAGACCTTCGAGCAGATTATTTTCTAAAATCTACTCGAAGCTCGGGGGCTACACCCATTGGGTGCACCTCCGGTGCACCCAATGAAGTTCAGAATCCTACAAACAGGAATGCCGATCTCTAAGGCACAGGCACGAAGCGAGGTTTTGGTCAACAAGTGATCGAAGCAGGAGAAAACAACAAGGAGCCATCTTTCTTCAAATCACCTACAAGCTGGACCTGAGATCTTCGGGTTGATTACCTCTAAATTAACCCAAAGATCGGGGGCTTGTGGGGATAGATATCCCCCGGGTCCACTAAAAGAGTAAAGGACCTCACGAAAGGCCCAAGGGCCCAATAAATCGTAAGGTTATTCTTTCGTGGGCCTGGGGAAAAACAACCAGCAACGCAGGGCGACATGAGGCCAGATTGGTGCAAACCCGGACGGCCCATAGCGTCGGGCGATTGGCTGCAACAGAGATCCGACTTTCCCGCGTCGGGGCCTCCATGCAACGAAGCCACGTGAAGATAAGTCGGCGAGGGTTACGTAAAGGATAATCTCGAGAGGTTCACTATCTTTTAGCCACTTGTTGTTATCTTATCCATGTGTACTGCCCCACGGTCGAGTATATAAGGCCTAGGGGGCACCCCTTCAGAACGATCGACCCATTTACTTAGCCACCCACATCAACTCTCTGTATTCTTAACCCAGAGAGCTCTCCTGTAATCATTCCCACCAAGCATACTCATCAGGACGTAGGGTGTTACGCATCACTAAGCGGCCCGAACCTGTAAACCTTGTCTACCGTCTCTCGTGCAATCAGCACGAACCATTTTGCTACAGTTGTCGACACCTTCCTACTCCTAAAACACCACGAGGGGCAACCCCAGGTGTGCGGTCGGACCCTAAACACCGACAGCTACACCCATTGGGTGCACCTCCGGTGCACCCAATGAAGTTCAGAATCCTACAAACAGGAATGCCGATCTCTAAGGCACAGGCACGAAGCGAGGTTTTGGTCAACAAGTGATCGAAGCAGGAGAAAACAACAAGGAGCCATCTTTCTTCAAATCACCTACAAGCTGGACCTGAGATCTTCGGGTTGATTACCTCTAAATTAACCCAAAGATCGGGGGCTTGTGGGGATAGATATCCCCCGGGTCCACTAAAAGAGTAAAGGACCTCACGAAAGGCCCAAGGGCCCAATAAATCGTAAGGTTATTCTTTCGTGGGCCTGGGGAAAAACAACCAGCAACGCAGGGCGACATGAGGCCAGATTGGTGCAAACCCGGACGGCCCATAGCGTCGGGCGATTGGCTGCAACAGAGATCCGACTTTCCCGCGTCGGGGCCTCCACGCAACGAAGCCACGTGAAGATAAGTCGGCGAGGGTTACGTAAAGGATAATCTCGAGAGGTTCACTATCTTTTAGCCACTTGTTGTTATCTTATCCATGTGTACTGCCCCACGGTCGAGTATATAAGGCCTAGGGGGCACCCCTTCAGAACGATCGACCCATTTACTTAGCCACCCACATCAACTCTCTGTATTCTTAACCCAGAGAGCTCTCCTGTAATCATTCCCACCAAGCATACTCATCAGGACGTAGGGTGTTACGCATCACTAAGCGGCCCGAACCTGTAAACCTTGTCTACCGTCTCTCGTGCAATCAGCACGAACCATTTTGCTACAGTTGTCGACACCTTCCTACTCCTAAAACACCACGAGGGGCAACCCCAGGTGTGCGGTCGGACCCTAAACACCGACAGCTACACCCATTGGGTGCACCTCCGGTGCACCCAATGAAGTTCAGAATCCTACAAACAGGAATGCCGATCTCTAAGGCACAGGCACGAAGCGAGGTTTTGGTCAACAAGTGATCGAAGCAGGAGAAAACAACAAGGAGCCATCTTTCTTCAAATCACCTACAAGCTGGACCTGAGATCTTCGGGTTGATTACCTCTAAATTAACCCAAAGATCGGGGGCTTGTGGGGGAGATATCCCCCGGGTCCACTAAAAGAGTAAAGGACCTCACGAAAGGCCCAAGGGCCCAATAAATCGTAAGGTTATTCTTTCGTGGGCCTGGGGAAAAACAACCAGCAACGCAGGGCGACATGAGGCCAGATTGGTGCAAACCCGGACGGCCCATAGCGTCGGGCGATTGGCTGCAATAGAGATCCGACTTTCCCGCGTCGGGGCCTCCACGCAACGAAGCCACGTGAAGATAAGTCGGCGAGGGTTACGTAAAGGATAATCTCGAGAGGTTCACTATCTTTTAGCCACTTGTTGTTATCTTATCCATGTGTACTGCCCCACGGTCGAGTATATAAGGCCTAGGGGGCACCCCTTCAGAACGATCGACCCATTTACTTAGCCACCCACATCAACTCTCTGTATTCTTAACCCAGAGAGCTCTCCTGTAATCATTCCCACCAAGCATACTCATCAGGACGTAGGGTGTTACGCATCACTAAGCGGCCCGAACCTGTAAACCTTGTCTACCGTCTCTTGTGCAATCAGCACGAACCATTTTGCTACAGTTGTCGACACCTTCCTACTCCTAAAACACCACGAGGGGCAACCCCAGGTGTGCGGTCGGACCCTAAACACCGACAGCTGGCGCCAGCTGTCGGTGTTTAGGGTCCGACCGCACACCTGGGGTTGCCCCTCGTGGTGTTTTAGGAGTAGGAAGGTGTCGACAACTGTAGCAAAATGGTTCGTGCTGATTGCACGAGAGACGGTAGACAAGGTTTACAGGTTCGGGCCGCTTAGTGATGCGTAACACCCTACGTCCTGATGAGTATGCTTGGTGGAATGATTACAGGAGAGCTCTCTGGGTTAAGAATACAGAGAGTTGATGTGGGTGGCTAAGTAAATGGGTCGATCGTTCTGAAGGTGCCCCTAGGCCTTATACTCGACCGTGGGGCAGTACACATGGATAAGATAACAACAAGTGGCTAAAAGATAGTGAACCTCTCGAGATTATCCTTTACGTAACCCTCGCCGACTTATCTTCACGTGGCTTCGTTGCGTGGAGGCCCCGACGCGGGAAAGTCGGATCTCTGTTGCAGCCAATCGCCCGACGCTATGGGCCGTCCGGGTTTGCACCAATCTGGCCTCATGTCGCCCTGCGTTGCTGGTTGTTTTTCCCCAGGCCCACGAAAGAATAACCTTACGATTTATTGGGCCCTTGGGCCTTTCGTGAGGTCCTTTACTCTTTTAGTGGACCCGGGGGATATCTATCCCCCACAGATGTATACTCATATTGTTCTCAGAACATATGCACAAACAAAATCTCAGCATGATGCATACTTCATTAGCAAGCCATGGGGTCGACTAGACCTTATTATTCCTTCTAAAATAATATCATATCATCTACTAACTAAAGTAACATCTAGATCTTACAAATAGTAGTAATTTATATATATGTTTATGTAGCTTGGTGGAGCTGGTGGTGGTGGTGGAGGTTGTTGTTGTTGTCTCTCCAACTGCGCTTGCCTTATTTCTTGGCGGACCTGACGTATTTCCTCGCGTTCTTGTCTTATCTGATTTTGCATCTCGGTCACCAGGTCTGTTAATTGTTGTATTACCAGTCTTTGGGCAGCAACCACTTGATCGATTTCAACAGGTGGAGGATTTGGAGGATTCATTTCTGTTTGCTGTTGCGTGATAATCTTTCCTTTCCTGGTATTGACCATGAAAGTTAGAAGCATATGGTAATAGTTTTGCAAAGGAAATTATTCAATAAGCAGAATGAATAAGCTAGTAGCTGGTTATAATCTGAAGATTCTTTAGTAGGGCTTAATCTTTGTTTTATGTCCAGATTGGGGTAACCAGTCGTATAAGGTGAATATCCAAGGGTAAGATAGAAACTGTCAAGATGAGATATATATGGGTGAGATAGACTACAAGATGTAGGTTAAAAGTTTGTTTGTTTGTTAGATGGGAATAGATCATATTCATTAGAAGATGATATAACCAAGTGGTTGGGATAAGTATGCTTGAACAAGACAAGTCTCTACGAATAAGACATATCTTTTGAGATTAGTTAGATCTAGTAGGATAGGGAGTCTTTTTCGAGATAAGATGGATCTATTAAGGTAAGAAAGAATCTTTTAATATAAGAGAGAATCTTTTTAAAATAAAAGAGAATCTTTTTTAAGATAAAATGGATCTATTAATATAGGAGAGTATCTTTTAAGATAAGAGAATCTATTAAGATAGGAAAGAATCTTTCAAGATAAGATTGATCTATTAAAATAGATACACTTTAATGGAGAGTAATCTAGGCTGTTTAGTTATCTTATGAATTCTATTTATGCCTATATGTATATGCAGATGTAATTGTGGACATTACTCCACAACTAATCACACTCAATCAAAGATCTAAATCAGACATGTATCATAAGAACAAACTTTCAAGCATACAAATATTTACAAAAATACTTTTGATTTTGTTCCTAAGAGTGGGTCTTCTATCCCTAAGGTAACTTTAAGCACAGGATTTCAAAGTGTGAAATCCACACTTGTCTTTAGAATGAAAAGGTGAGAATAATCAGAGTAAAGCGGAAATAGATGAGAAAAGGTTAAGAAAAGTTTAGAAAAGATCAGAGTAGCAAAGGTAAGTAAGTATTGGTTGTCCAGTTCTATCTAGGTTTCGTCCTACAGTCAACATTCCTCTGATACCACTTCTGTCACACACGGGTTTTAGGAGTCCAAAGCCCGGGCGCGAACATAATCACCAGGTGTGCTGGGACCAAGTCTCACACATATGATGAATCATGGCACAGGATCGAATGTCACACCTTTACTACATAACAGGAATTATGTACAAAATAAATAATTACATTATAAGGAGACAACGGTCCAGCAACCCAAAGTTGACTGGGAGACGACGGCCTAGACCTCTCACGAACACATCATAGCATCCTTCATGCGCCTCATCCTGTGGTACCTGTTCTTAACCTGTGGGGGGTGAGACAGCAAGAGTGAGCTCACATACATTCATCGCTCAACAAGTTGTGGGAATAATGTGCATGAACTCGCCAAAGGTGGGAGCTCACGTGAAGTGTAAGGCTTAACAAAGAGGATGGTTAGAGCTGAGCATTGCTTTTAAAGTTGGTCAAAATTTTATTAGCAATTACTAAGTATGAGTAAATACCAACCCAATTAAAGTAGAACAGAAGTAACAACATCACATGCGATGCAATGCATATGACAAATTGAATTTAGTTCCATAAATTAATCATGTGAGGGTCCGAGCTGCTCATGACCGTGAGCACGGCTAGTATACCAGTTTTACACTCTGCAGAGGTTGCGCATCTTTACCCACAAGTCATGTTACCCATCTGCCAAGGGATCGCGACTTCCCATACACCTCTACCGAGGAGGCGAGGCAGGGTAACACTATGAGGCCTTTACAAAGTTCCACTAGCTTCAGAAAACCCGCTACAGTTTATAGGAAGCTCCAATGCAGGGACCCCTCGCATGACCGCCATCGCAGCAAAATCATCCCAAGGGCATTCCTACACTGACCACTCCCCTACTGCCCTTGCCCCTTTTGGGTAAGGTAGTCTTCCACTAGCTTTCCTAATTAATCAGCCAAGGGCGTCCCATTAAACCCTTGTGGTAGCACTGTTTTCCCGGGTGGTCGCTCCATGTTCCAATTAACATAATGATCTTATCATGAACAGTAAATAATAAACAGATAATAAAAGTGTGATCATGAATAATGTATCTTCATACCCAAAACCGCATATAGCACTAGCAAGTACTACCCAAAAAGTTCAGTGGTAAACAAGGCATAAAGATAAACAAACTAGGGTAACCTATTGGGTCCCATCAAAATTAACCTATGCAGATCATTATTATTAATCAGAACATGGCTGGGTAAAAGAAGTGATCAAGGACACAACTTGCCTGGCACTTGAAATTCCAGGTACCAACTTGCTCTTCAGATGACACGTGTCCTCACGCTAGTCGTAGCATTACAAACAAAAAGTGTATAGGCAAAATAAACATTACACCAAACATAAGAATAAATTGCATAATAATAATCTACGCGCCATAACGAGATCGTAGAAACAAGAACCACTAAATTCGGAGCTACAGTTATTAAGTTATGAATTTTCGAAATTATTTAGTGCTTAGAATAGATTAATCCTAATGAACAATTTTAACTCAAGTTTCATGGCTAAACAGTGTTATTAGTTGATAGACAATATTAATACAAAATTATTGCAACTGGAATGGGTTAAAAAGGAGTAAAAATGGAATTTATGAATTAAATAAGTTCTGGATATATTTTTTATACATAAAAACCATTTCCCAAATTATTTTTCTGAATTTCCTAAGCTTCTGGACTGGGCACACTAATACAGAGAAGGTCGGGTTTAACTTGTAAAATCTACCAGACAAAGCCTACTCCCGCGGGGACGGCGGGTTAATTTGGAATAAATCGAGGGCTCATTAGAAAAATCTCCAGGCCGAAGGGGGTACGCACCGATCTGTGCCGTCCAATCTAGGATCGATGGACCAGATTAGATCGAACATCACCCCAACCGTTACGCATTACCAGCCATCGGATTACCCATCGACGTCTGTCATTAAACCGATCCTAACGTTGTCGCTACGTCAGATTCGGGCCACCCGATTGAGATCGGACGGAGGACAAGGCATCGGACGGAAAGGGATTTCCCATCAAATCTCGGCCGCACGAAACCCATCCAATGACCCATGACTAATCCCCCATTCGACACCGTGCAGATGGCGGCGCGTGCGCTACCGGCGGCGGAGAACACGACCGTGGCACCCAGGCAGCCGCGGCAGTGCTTCCCCAAAGGATCCGCCATCGATGCCCGCGGTGGCAAGGAGCCCACCGGTGGTCACCGACCTCGCTTAGTTCTACGTGCAGAGTCGAGCAAGGTAACCGCGACGGTGTAGAATTTACCAGTGATTGGTGTCGACCTCGACAAGCGCGGCGCAGGGCGGAATCGTGGCGTGCTTCAAGCCCTGATGACAAATCCCGCGAGCTATTTCGAGTTGAGCGAAGGTTAATCTGTCAAGGTGAAGTCGTGGGTTCAATGCTCCACTCCTCCTTTCCTTCTCCAGCCACGGGTGGAGCTCGTGCTTGCTTCTCGCTGCGACCACGAAGAACTCCAGTCGGACGATGGATTTTATAGAGGCGAGCCGCAGGACGTAGCGGCACGGTTCAGCAGGCACCGGAGTCCATGCGCGTTTTGCTGCCGATCCAACCAACCGAGCCTGCCAAATCCCAATAGCCCCGGGGCGAATCCAAACCATCCCCGAAGCATACGCGCGACAGGAGAGATAGCCTGTCGATTCTGTTTGCGTCCGTGCGGGGTTGGGGGCGATTCTGACATTCCCCCAGATGGCAGTGAAGTCCCAGCGTGAACCGTGGGCTGGCGGCTAGGGTTTAAGCGACATGGGGAATTGGTCGTAGTGGGCTGCGCGGGGGGAGTTGGGCCGGGGAAGATTTGCCCAAGTGGGGGCGGTTTCTCTTTTTTTCTATTTTCTTTTCCAATTTGAAATATCCAAACTAATTTCAAATGGTTTCGAATTTCAAATTTTCAGTATGTAATTCTAATGTAAAGGTGAATCATGTTTCCATTATTATTCTTTTACCTATTTTAATTATAATTTATTCCCTTTCTATTTTATATTTTCCTTTATGATGAGGTCAATTTAAATTATGATTCCTTGATTGAAATAAAATGCATCACATAATAACATCAGCATGAGATACATTTATTTATTTATGTGTTTGTTTGTTATTTGCATAATAATGCATTAATTGAGTATGCAGAGAGAAATAGAAATTCAAGAAATCCCCAAACACCCTTATAAATTTATTTATCTATTCATTTTATTATAATTTTATACCAATTTTGGGGCTTTACAGCACCTCCGCTCCACCATCAGTAATATCACAACACCACATGACATTCTACTCAAGACTACCCATCCATATATCACTATTCTGACCACTAACTAAATATTTGTTGGTATACTTGTTGGTGTGTATGTTTGTTGTTCATGTTGCATAGTTATCGGAGCGTTTGTGCCGTCTCGTGGAGGCCAAATCTGCAAGTCTACGCCAGGCAGTGGACCAGAAGCCAGTTCCGCGAGCTCTCTTCCCCCTTCGCCAGATAAGCACGGCAAGCTCACTGGATCCCTTGATGCATAAATTACCTATGTTTTACAACCACAACCCTCAGCCTGTTATTTTATGCATGATATGATTTTAAGAGAAGTTATTATGGCCACCCAGCCGCTTGCCGCAATCAATCCCTGATATATTTGTTACAAATGATTTGAGGAAATGTGTGAGTTTTCAAAAGAAAATGTTTTTCAAAATGTGTATGATGAAGGGTTTTCACCCTTATCACCTTTGACTAAGGATGATCAGGGACTCCCTGGTTTAGGGGAGGGCCTAAGGTGATGGCTCAGCTGGTTTAGGCGTGAGCAGAAGGATTGTCCCCTCTTATAAGGACCGGTTTGTCATCTTTCACTACTTGTACTCATGATAAGTACAATCACTCGAGACTGTGTGGGCAGTCACTCAATCTGAACTCGTACGGTCCAACCCTAGGGTTATGAAGGCTGGGGAGCACTGGGAGGATAAGGAGGGGGAATGTTTTGTCTGGTTTGGACATGGCGGTGGCCTGACTCCTTCCGGTATAACCGTTAAGGTTAGGACGTGCGAGGAAAGAAAGAGATTGGATTTGGATCTCATCGGCCATGAGATCGCAGAGCCGAACTAGTGGGTAAAGTGTACACCTTTGCGCAGAGTTTGAAAACCTATTCGAATAGTCTGTGTCCACAGGAATGGACGAGTCTGGTGTGGTATGGCAATTAGTGTTTGTTTTCAAAAAAAAGAGGTGCTTTTGAGAAAAGTGGTTTTTAAAAAGGTTCAGCGGTTGAGCCATGAGCTATGGTGGACGGGAAGTCCAGTAGCTGTTTTTGAAAAAGGAAAAACCAGTGGGAAACTGCTGAGATACCTGGATGGTTTAGTCCAGGGGATTTTGTTCTAATGCTGAAAAACTTCCTCCTCCTTTTGGAGAGGATGCGCTTTGCAAAATATAAAATGTTTCACAAAACAACCCTGCATAAAATACTGTTGTTTCTACAAAATATCCTGAGCTCCACATATTCTATGCATTATATCTGATTTCCCCATTCCGCGGGTGAAGGTGGGCTGCTGAGTACGTTTGTACTCACCCTTGCTTATTTGTTGTTTTCAGAAAAAGGAGATCGGGTAAGAGTTACGACTGTTCCCAACCTTGCCTGTGGCTGTTGGACCGCTGATTTGCTTCGCTGCGTATATCGGGCTTCAGCCCCACTCTGATGATATTCCCGAGTTGTGGACCAACTCTTAAAGTTGTTTCGCCACCTTTGTAGGTTTGTCTCGTTTAAGCAGATTTGGTATCATCTGATGTATAAATGTGTTTACTAGCCTCCTGGGACTAGTAATTGTATCACATTTGAGTCCCAGAGGATTGGGGACGCTTCAGGTGATATCAGAGCTGTTAGGTTGGCCGCAGGACATAACCCTTAGCCCGATCCAAAAGTTTTTGAGTCCAAACTATTTCGTAAAAAAAATCTTGCTCTCATCCCTTCATTTCAAAATGCTTTCCCCCTTTCCTTCTCTCAGAAGTCAGATGGAGGTTCGCTGCCAAACCAGCTTTTGCCAGAATGAAGATGGTTTCCCCAAGTTGCTGAGAGCATGCACAGTTTGCCTCGGAATCAGGAGCCAGCTAGAGTATGATGGCCGTGAATTCGTCGAGCATGGCACAGAGAAGTGTGTCGTGACTGTATACATTGGATTCAGTCTGTACCATGTGGAATGGAGTGTCACTGCTGCTGGGCACAGATTCAAAGACACCTGCCAAAGTCATCGCTCGCAAGGCATTGAGGGCCCTGTGTCAGATGTATGAAGAAGAAGTGGCCGACACCCCGCTCAGATTCTTCCCGCCCTTTCAGAGAGACTGTCTCGTTTGGATGGCCAGGATGCGTGCCTTGGAAGGGCAGCAGCTGCTTGAGGATGACCCCACAGTCGTGTACCTCACTGCCTACCTGCTCACCCTGGATGCACAGTATGATTTCTTGGCTCGGCACCACCGTCAGATGATTGCCCGAGCAGAAGATGCAGAGAAGCGCAACCGCCAGCTCCATGTGGATCTCACCACAGCTCAAGCCCGTGCAACTGCATTGGAAAGTCGTGAAGTCATTGCTGTTGAAGCTCTGAAGCAAGCCAAGGATGAGCACGTCCAGAAGTTGATGGAGGCCTACTTGGTCACCCATAACCAATGTAGAGCCCTGCGGATCCAAGAGCCCGCTTCATCCAACCCTGTTCAACCCATCAGAGCTGAAGATCCCCAGATTCTTGAAGGTCACCCGGTCTCTATCAGAGGAGATAAGAACGCTTGGGAACTCCCGGAAGGAGCCATAGTCTTGGAAGGAATTCTAGTCTTCCCTCAGGCTATGAATAAGCAAGAGCACCTCAAGTCCTCCCAAGATCCCCCGCCAGAGTTGTTTGAGCACCTCACCATGAAGAAGATTCTAGCACCATCCCTTGAAGTCAAGGAAGAAGCTGCAAGCACCCGCCAGCACCGCCGCCCTTTGAGGAACTACAAGAGCCTGTCCCGCTTGAAGAAGAGTTCGACCCCGTCTTACCATCTCAGTCGCCGCCAGAAGAAGTCATCAACATCAGCTCCCTCTTGACCCATCCAGGAGATGTCTCAGATTGAAGTTGTGCGCCAGCCTTGCCAGAAGAGAAGCTGTCTGATCTAAAGTTAGTATGCCCAGTCCTCTGCATGCATCGGGTAGTGAAGTTTTCTTCACTTTGGCTAGAACCCTGCATGTATGAGAGGTAATCGTGTAGACCGTGTTTTGAAAAACTCTAATTGTGTGGTCCCCTAGGGCATTTCAAAATGAATTTCGCTTGATGTTTTCTTCCCTTTGGAGTGCATATGTGATGCTTTAACGTTATTGCTCATAAGTTGCATTTAGCATAGTTCTCAATTCAGGAGCCAAGCAATAGTAGTTATGCTTAGCCCCCGAATCTGAGTAGTCCGTGCTTTGGAAAAACTCTATTCTTCCCCTATTCAAAACATTTGATTTGTTTGTGCTTATCATTGTTGAGCTTGTGAGTTTTCTTTACGTTTGTCTTAAAAAAGGTTTTCTCTAAAAACATAGATCACAAATTAGATCCAGTCCTCGCCTTATTCTTCCATTCTCATCTTAACCCATCTCAAGAGAAAAGTGCCTTACCCAAGAAGATACCGCGAAGCTTACCCTTGAAGCCTGGATTAAGCTACAGAAGAAATCAGTCCAGCCGCTCAGTCAAAAGGACCGACCGTGAGAATCAAAGCACTGCCCCTGAGTCAAAGTAAATAGGAAAAGAGGACATAAAGAGTTATTACCATACAGAGAGGCAAAGATTCTTGGAACCAGAGACCACAAACATCAGGGTCATCGACTCCACCACTCACTCGTGCCCCCCTCGCACGCGTGCCGCCCCCTTTGCAGCGCACTACCGCCGCCCACCCCCCTTTGCAGCGCACCCGCCGCCGCCATCATCGCCGGCAACACCAGGCCCCCCTTCCCTTGTCTTGTTTGCTGCCGCGTGGCACCTGCTCCATCACCACCACTCTGCAACCAAGCACCACCATCAATACCGCTCGCCTATAAAACCCCCCCCACCAGCTCCCTCAGTTCCCATCCCAAGCAAAACACTCCAGATAAAACCCCCTCTGCCAAATTGCAAGCAACTCCATTTTCCACTCCCTCGCCCCTGAGATCACAATGCTTGGTAATTCTTGGGTTGAAGACTGTTGTATATGGTTCAACATCCTTGGTTTCCTCCTCTGTATGATGGTAATACTCTTTGATAGAATCCTCCAGTGGGAAGAGCAAAGGGAAAGAAAGAGTCGGTAAAAGAAGATAGTGAAGAGAAGATAAGAAGAAGGTTCTCCCAAAATCAACCCTGTGTCAGTCATCTCTCCGCAGCCTGCTCAAGCAGCAGCAGCAGAAGAAGGCCTTGTAACGCCCTTGTTATGAGGTACTTCATGGAGTTCAAATCCCCAATATTCAAGAGTTCTACCCTCATTCTTTTTAAGTGGGGTAGTGTTCCCGTAATAAAGTTCCTGCTATGGAGAAAAAGAAGAAGGCCTGTAGCAAGATTGTGGAGGACCAGATCACCGAAGCTTATAAGTTTCTGGATGAGAAGTGGTCACCCAAGTTCCGTTGATGAAGCACCAGAAGACCAATCAATGAAGGAATCCATGTGGAAGTTCGCAAGAGAAAGGTTTGCGTGTTGGCATCGATGCTTCTTCAATAAGCTAGCTGCCAAGCGAAACCTAGAAGCCTGAAGATGATCTTTGAGTAGCCAAAATCAGCGTTTGCAATCAGCAATCAGATGCTCCTCAAGAGCCAATTTTGTTGAAGCTCCATCTCCTCGAAGAGTCTGCAAAGCAAAGATTTGTAGCTGAAGTAAAGCTATACCCATAACCCTTCTAAGCCAAATCTTGAGGACGAGATTCATTTTAAGTGGGGTAGATTTGTAGCATCCCAAAAATTCAAATCCTAAAATTTCCTCAAACTTGCTCTAAATTCAAAATGAATTTCAAATTTCGTTTCAAAATGTTTGTTTGCGAGTTGATATCGGCAAATAAATTATAGTGGTCTATATTCTCTCCAAAATCCTCCTCAAAATATCCTACAAATATTTCCCTAGTGACCCCCTTAAAATCTTTCCAGAAATACTGCCCAAATATTCCACCAAATATTTTCCTCTTGAGAAATACCTTCAAAATCATTTTTCAAGTCCCTACAAATATTTTCTTCATAACTTTCCTCATGCTCATACGTATACGTATGCCTCCGGTGTCAGACGGTGAGCTCTACAAGCTAATTACACTCATATAAGACAAATCCATGCTAATCTCCCACTAATCCTCTCATCCTCCCACTAATCCTCTCATCCCTCCCCCTAATCCCCCACCATGGCTATAAATAGAGGGGCAAGGGCCTCCTCTCATCCCACCCCAAGCCATTTCATGGCAACTCTCTTCCCCCCCCCCCCACACACCCCTCCATGTTCCACACAAGCACACACTAGCACAAGGATCGTTCGATCGTTCGTCCCGTGTTCTTAGTTTGTTCATTCGTTCGTCCGATCGTTCATGGTTCGTTCATCCGTTCGTCCGATCGTTTGATCGTTCGTCCGTTCGTTCGTCCAAATAATCTTTTTCCTACCGTTATGCTGCCGAAATTCCGATCGTTCGTTCGTTCGATCATTCCATCGTTCATCGTTCGTTCATAGTTCCTATTCATTGTTCATCGTTCATTCATAGTCCCTATTCATCGTTCTTCCAGATAATCTTTGTCCTACCGTTATCCTGCCGAAATTCCGATCATTCGATCGTTCGTCTGTTCGTTCATCCAAATAATCTTTTTCCTGCCGTTATGCTGCCGAAATTCCGATCGTTCGTTCGTTCGATCATTCGATCGTTCATCGTTTGTTCATAGTTCCTATTCATCGTTCATCGTTCGTTCATAGTCCCTATTCATCGTTCTTCCAGATAATCTTTGTCCTGCCGTTATGCTGCCGAAATTCTGATCGTTCGTTCGTCCGATCATTCGATCATTCGTTCGTTCGTTCATAGTTCCTATTTATCGTTCATCGTTCCTATTCATCGTTCGTTCATACGAACTATTCACCATCACTATTCACCGTTACTATTCACCGACACTATTCACCATCATTACTATTCATCATCGTTACTACTCATCGATGATATCTATAGTAACTTTTTCGTCGTCACTATTCATCGTTACTATTCATCGTTACTATTCATCGATTAGCTGATCACCCCAAATTTCAACTACTCATACATCATGCTGTCCAGTCCACCTAAGACCAGCCAGACCCATATTCCAGTCATACGAACTCTGGTGACTGTGATTTTCCTTCCAGTGGGAACTTCCCATCTGGTCACCCATCCCAGGTTTCTCCAAGTTGAGCACGCTTAACTTTAAGATTCCTTCGAACCAGGATTCCAAACTCAGATTCCAATAATTCTTATTTCTAAATTCTTATCAAACTATTCCCTATCCAACTATGTCATCCGTTAAGCATGGTTCATATTCCAGAAAACTCCTAAAATACTTTTATCCCATATTTTGCCTATGATCTCCCTGTTCAGACTAAGTCAGTCGATTCATTCGTCACTATTCTCACCAACAGTGAACTTCACTGTGCTACACCACATACACCCAGCTATAAATACACCCAGCTACCCTCTCCCTCTCCACACACACTCAACCCTCAGCCAAGGCAAACACCCCCCCACTCAGTTACTCCGCTCTGCCGGCTACACGCATAGTGTCGTTTCGCCTCCAGTCCACCCTCCTGGTAAGCACCTCCGCTCCACCATCAGTAATATCACAACACCACATGACACAGATTCTACTCAAGACTCTACCCATCCATATATCACTATTCTGACCACTATACTAAATATTTGTTGGTATACTTGTTGGTTTGTATGTTTGCTTGTTCATGTTGCATAGTTATCGGAGCGTTCGTGCCGTCTCGTGGAGGCCAAATCTGCAAGTCTACGCCAGGCAGTGGAGCCAGAAGCCAGTTCCGCGAGCTCTCCTTCCCCCTTCGTCGGATAAGCACGGCAAGCTCACTGGATCCCTTTGATGCATAAATTACCTATGTTTTACAACCACAACCCTCAGCCTGTTATTTTATGCATGATATGATTTTAAGACAAGTTATTATGGCCACCCAGCCGCTTGCCGCAATCAATCCCTGATATATTTGTTACAAATGATTTGAGGAAAGGTGTGAGTTTTCAAAAGAAAATGCTTTTCAAAATGTGTATGATGAAGGGTTTTCACCCTTATCACCTTTGAGTAAGGATGATCAAGGACTCCCTAGTTTAGGGGAGGGCCTAAGGTGATGGCTCAGCTGGTTTAGGCGTGAGCAGAAGGATTGTCCCCTCTTATAAGGACCGGTTTGTCATCTTTCACTACCTGTACTCATGATAAGTACAACCACTCGAGACTGTGTGGGCAGTCACTCAATCTGAACTCGTACGGTCCAACCCCAGGGTTATGAAGGCTGGGGAGCACCGGGAGGATAAGGAGGGGGAATGTTTTGTCCGGTTTGGACATGGCGGTGGCCTGACTCCTTCCGGTATAACCGTTAAGGTTAGGACGTGCGAGGAAAGAAAGAGATTCGGATTTGGATCTCATCGGCCATGAGATCGCAGAGCCGGACTAGTGGGTAAAGTACACCTCTGCGCAGAGTTTGAAAACCGATTCGAATAGTCTGTGTCCACAGGAATGGACGAGTCTGGTGTGGTATGGCAATTAGTGTTTTGTTTTAAAAAAAAGAGTGCTTTTGAGAAAAGTGGTTTTTAAAAAGGTTCGGCGGTTGAGCCGTGAGCTATGGTGGACGGGAAGTCCAGTACCTGTTTTTGAAAAAGGAAAAACCAGTGGGAAACTGCTGAGATACCTGGATGGTTTAGTCCAGGGGATTTTATTCTAATGCTGAAAAACTTCCTGCTCCTTTTGGAGAGGATGCGCTTTGTAAAATACAAAATGTTTTACAAAACAACCCTGCATAAAATATTATTGTTTCTGCAAAATATCCTGAGCTCCACATATTCCATGCATTATATCTGATTTCCCCATTCCGCGGGTGAAGGTGGGCTGCTGAGTACGTTTGTACTCACCCTTTCTTATTTGTTGTTTTTCAGAAAAAGGAGATCGGGTAAGAGTTACGACTGTTCCCAACCTTGCCTGTGGTTGTTGGACCGCTGATTTGCTTCGCTGCGTATATCGGGCTACTTCAGCCCCACTCTTATGATATGTCCCGAGTTGTGGACCAACTCTTAAAGTTGTTCGCCACCTTTGTAGGTTTGTCTCGTTTAAGAAGATTTGGTATCATCTGATGTATAAATGTGTTTACTAGCCTCCTGGGACTAGTAATTGTATCACATTTGAGTCCCAGAGGATTGGGGATGCTTCAAAAACCCGGGCGCGAAATAAACACCAGGTGTACTGGGACCAAGTCTCGCACATATGATGCATAGTGGCACAGAATCGAATGTCACATCTTTACTATATAACAGGAGTTCTGTACAAAATAAATAAATAATTACATCATAAGGAGACAACGATCCAGCAACCAAAAGTTGACTGGGAGACGACGGCCTAGACCACTCACAAACTCATCACGGCATCCTCCATGTGCCTCATCATGTGGTACCTGATCTTGACCTGTGGGGTTGTGAGACAGCAAGAGTGAGCTCACATACGTTCATCGCTCAACAAGTTGTGGGGAATAATGTGCATGAACTCGCCAAAGGTGGGAGCTCAGGTGAGGTGTAAGGCTTACCAAAGAGGATGGTTGAAGGTGAGCATTGCTTTTAAAGTTGGTCAAACTTTTATTAGCAATTATTAAGTATAAGTAAATACCAACCCAATTAAGTAGTGGAACAAAGTAATAAAACACCCTCAATACAATGCATATGACAAATTGAATTTAGTTCCATAAATTAATCATGTGAGTGTCCGAGCCACTCATGACCGTGAGTGAAAAAGAAATAGGATTAACCTTTTCCTACAATTAATTTTGGTGGTTGAATGCCCAACACAAATATATGGACTAACTAGTTTGCTCTTGAATACATGTTCTACTGGTGCATAAAGGTTCAACACAAACCAATAAATATTCAAGTTAGGGGTTCAATTCAAAGGAGCAAAATAAACCAAGTGTGCTCTGGTCTGGCGCACCGGACTGTCCGGTGTGCCACCGAACAGTGTCCGGTGCACCAGGACCATACAGAGTCCAACTAGCCACTCTCGAGTTTCTTTCGGCGCACTCCGCTATAATTCACCGGACTGTCCGGTGTGCCACCGGACTGTCCGGTGAACCAGCGGAGCAACGGCTATCCAACACAACGGTCAACTGCAAAAGCCCTCTGACGCGTGAACAGTGAAGAACAGTGTGCGGCACAGTCAGAGCGCAGAGTCAGAGGCACACCGGACAATGAATAAGAGCTGTCCAGTGCGACACCGGACTGTCCGGTGCGATAAGAACTCAATGGCGCCAACGGTCGACTGCTCCTGAACCCTAACGGTTGGGTGATGTGGCGGCGCACCGGACAGCCTACAGTGCCTGTCCGGTGGCGCACCGGACTGTCCGGTGGCGCACCGGACTGTCCGATGCGCCCATTGACAGCAGCCATCCCCAAGGACCATTTGGTGGTTGAGGGCTATAAATACCTCCCAACCACCACCACTCCAAGCATCCAAGATTTATGAGTATCACATTCATTACAAGAGCTCTAGCATTCACTCCTATACATAATTCAAAAGATCAAAGCCTTTGCAAGTCCTAAATTCATCTCAAACACTTAGTGACTTGTGAGAGAGAGATTTTGTGTTCATTTGAGTTCTTGCCTCTTGGATTCCCTTCTTTCTTTCTCTTTCTTGTTCTCAAGCAACTTGTAATCAAAGCAAGAGACACCTAAGTGTGTGGTGATCCTTGTGGGGTCTAAGTGACCCATTTGATTAAGGAGAAGGCTCAGTCTAAGTGACCGTTTGAGAGAGGGAAAGGGTTGAAAGAGATCCGGTAAAACAAATCACCGTGTTCACTCGCTTTATTTCTTGATTGATTTGTTTCCCTCTCTTTCGGACTTTACTTTAATTCTAACGTTAACCCCACTTGTAGTGTGTGCTTAAGTTTATAAATTTCAGGTTTCGCCTATCCACCCCCTCTAGGCGACTTTGAATTGGTATCGGAGCCTGATACTTCATTAGAGTCTAACAACTCGAAGTAATGTTGGGATAGAAGGGAACGGATCTGATGATCCGTGGTAATATAGTTCTCAACAATCACTGCCGGCTAATGGAGGTTGCCGCTGAGATCAGACGAGGATCATTTCTTTTCGCACATATGCATAACACCCGGCCCACTCACTTTTTGCAAGGTACCAGTAGTACCTGCTAGTTGCAACCTGAAAGAGGCCCACAGGACTGAGACCCCAGCGAGCAAAGTTCTGGTGTTATTCAGATTCCTGGTGCTTTATTATTACGGGCGTATTTTGTTAGGGTGTCCTTGTCGTTCGAGTGCTGCTGATTCGGGCAGGCGATTGCCAACAGAGAACCAATAAGCAACAGGGGCCCGCGTCGCAACTTGCCAGAACAGCCGCAGGATTATCCGACGTTGCCTTGTGCTACAAGTCTGGACTCGTGCTGCAGGCTGGCACAATCGACAGGCGAAATGGCCCGGGGTGTATAGCTAGCTGTATACTGTGCATGCTTTTTTTTTATCTCCGTGGTAGATACAATTACAAGCTATCCAAACAACTCTAGGTCTCTGCTGGCTCATTAACTTGTTCAATTTAGTAGTTTTAAAATGGCATGCGCATATGTCACTGATTATGGGCTACCAATACCGTACGTTTAAATTGAGCAGGATATAGTGCGCATATATAAGATGAGGTCTAAAAGACAGTCAGCCATCAAAGGGTTTATTGCTCCAACTCCGAAACGTTAAATCTTTGCGTACGTGTCTGTGGAGTCTGGAGTCTGGACGGCAGCTGCTCTAGCTGCATGCAATGCACCTAGCTCATCACATGCGTGACGTATGGTGCCTAGCCTGTGAAATGAGGGCCAGCGCGCGCGTAGCGCAGTTGACCACGTGACAGTAGTGCGTGACCACCAGGCATGTACCAGCTAGCCCGGCCCTCTGCCTAGCAGTAGCAGCGACGACGACGAGCCGACACGGCTGCATGCAGCTGCTGGCCGAAGACGTCATGGCGCCAGTACGTACACAGCACGTACGTTGAATTGCTTGAGTGAAGAAACACTAGCTAGCGCGCGCGCGCGTCGGTTGGCCGCACGCATGCATGCGCAGTGCACGGTCGACCACCGACGGACCGCGAGCCGGAGCTCTGCCCGGCAGGTCTCGCGCGCTCAACAGGCACTCAGGGCAGCTCCTCCGGCTCCGGCCTACTGACCGGCCGACACATGACATGAGCGAGCCCCGTAGAAAAAAGAACACGAGTAGCTAGCCAGCCAGCAGTGGCCCTCCCGTGAAGGAATGGGCGGGCCAGACCGGCCGGCGACGTTACGTGACAACTGGACCTCGCAACGCGTGGGGCCCCATTCGACGTGGACGACAGCGCGTACGGCCTGATAGTGATAGGTCAACCTGTACATGCATGCTCCTCTCCTCACATGTCCCATACTGGCATATGCCATGCGGCAGCAATCAAGCAAGCTGCATCGTCCAGACGTCCACTCGCGCGTCGTCGGAGCTCCGATCCGGCGGTCTATCTGGCCCGAGATGCCGGCCGGCGGATCGGATGGAGCATGGGACAGCGGCGGCCGCGCGCGCCAGGAGGACGCGAGGCTTGACGGCGTCCGCCGGCGACCTGGAGCATGGGCGCAGGAGGACGAGGCCGTGTGTGGGTGGTCGCTGGCGTGGGAAGCGGCGCAGCTGATGGCCCGCCCCGGAAGCAACACCTTCCTTGCTTCCTCTTTCCCTCACGCAAGCGCGGCCTGCGCCTGCCTACGTGCCGCTCCCGCTCCCGCTCCCGCTCCGCTTTACCCGACCCGCCCGGGGGGCCGGGGATCCTCTGCGGCCGTGGTGGCCGGCCGGCGTCAACGTCCGCTAGTACACGCACGAGTCGTGAAGGCCATCACGCTACGCTACGCATTGCTCGGTGTGACGTTCTTCTCGGTGACTAACTGCGAGTCGTCCACGAAAGCCACGTACTTGCTCGTGGTACGGTTACCGGCGTCATTTAAGCTAAGCATTGGCCTCATCAGCAGTGGTGGTACTATACGCTGTATGTGCGCGCTATCCCTCTCATTGTCATTGCTAGGTCAGTCGCACCTACTATCTCTCTGCTCTCGCATATATATGTGCTGCATGCTGACGTACCATGACACCACCATAGTCCATAGCCATAGGAGCCGACTTAGCTGGCCGGCCGGCGGTCCCTCGACCGTATTCGTACGGGGTACGTACGTGCCTACTTCTACCTACGTACGCGCGCCCAGCTGGGCCAGTGTCGTCGTCGCAGCGACGGAAGAGGAGAGCACGGGGGATAGCTAGGCTAGGGGCCGGAAAAGACGCGTGATGCAGCACATCAAGCACGCGTACGACGCCGCGCAGTCGCGGGTCCGTCGTGGTCTCGCTCTCGCGTCCTAGCAGCCACAGCCCACAGGCGGTAATAAAGCGACGACTGCGACGATCCGTCCAGGTCCAGGTCCAGGTCCAGGTCCAGGTCCGGTACCCATCCATCCGTCGCGGGCCGGCCGATCCCTTTGGCTTTTAATGCAGCCTTTTTGTCCCTTAAAAAGCAACCACCAGCCGCTCGATCCCGCCTTGGATCGATAGGTCACTCTCGCGCGCGCCTGGCCTCCTCTCGCTTCGCTTCCTTGCTCAGCTAGCTTGTGCTCCTAAAGCTTTGTCATGGCGGCGTCCCGCTCGCCCAAGGTCGCGAGGGAGGCGGCCGCCGTGGACGCCAACACCACGTTCGTGCAGGCCGACCCCGCGACGTTCCGCGCGCTCGTGCAGAAGCTCACGGGCGCCGCGCCAGCAGCAGGCGGGACGACGACAGCGACAGCTACATCGGCGGCGGAGAACCTGCTGTCGCCGAAGCAGCAGGACGGAGACGCGGCTGCGGTGACCGTCGCGCACGCGCCGAGGCGCCGAAGCTGCAGGAGAGGCGGCGCGCGGCGCCGGCCAGGCTGGAGCTGTCGCCGGCGTCGTTGTACTGCTACCACCACCACCACGCCCACTCCCGCTACGGCCACGGGCTCATCATGCACTCGCCAGTGTCGCCCATGGACGCCTACATGGTGCTGGCGGCCTCCGCGTCGCCGTCGCCGTCGCCGTCGCCGTCGAGCGGCGGCGCGGTGGTGACGATAAGCAGGGAGGAGGAGGAGCGGGAGGAGAAGGCCATCGCCTCCAAGGGCTTCTACCTGCACGCGTCGCCCAGGGGTGGTGACGGCGACCGGCCCAGGCTGCTGCCGCTGTTCCCCGTCCACTCACCCAGGATCAGTGGTGAACTCCGGCGAGGCTAGCAAGCTAGTCATGTGTGGCTAATTCACCGTTAGTGACATATATATATGCATGTACCGCCTATATATATAATTGCGCTAGAACTTGATGGTGTTAAAATTTCATGGTTGCAACGTACGTACTACGCCTTGTTAGTTTTTGTAGCCGGTAAATCTCTAGCTAATTAATCCTCTGCCACATCTGAATCTGGATCTAATATAATCACGCATGGAATGTCTCTCCCGTACGTCTTGTGTGTTGTGTGTGTGATCCACTAGCTAGCATGCAGGTCAACTTCTGGTTCCTGGGATCCATCCAATGCAACCAACTGCATCTGCATGTCATTTGCCCAAAATTAAAGGCGTGCCACGTAGGTGATCGATCCGACGCCAATGCTTCAATGCCATGCCAACGTAGACGTACGTCAAGTTTATTCCTGCTGTGGCCTGTGGGACAAGAACTGGATATGAGGCAAACATCTTTTTTTTATTGATTTTATTGCGTAAGAGGAAGAGGGAATATACACATAGAGACACAGACAATGGGACCGGTCGACATCTGCACGAACCTAGCTTGTCACTAGCGTCATGCTGTGGGAAGTAGTGTAGGAGCCACAGGGACTGGTTGCAGTCACGGGCGCCATTGCATGCCGCAGACGAAGCGATGGATCGGAGTCGGAGGAGAGCTACTCATCAGGCTGTTCGCTGCGGCTTGCTGCGGCTGCGGCTTCTACAGTATTTTTCTCTCTATGGATTGCAGCTGCAGCAGTCCAAACAGCTGCAACAGTGTCGGCTACAAGCCAGCCGAACACCCATCATCGCGCTGCTCACATGATTTGTACATGTTGGGAACGAACATGTATGTACGTATAACCTATGCGCACATACGCGGCTACGCTGTTTGCGCGTATATATATACTCGCGGTTCCGTCTTCGGCTTTCCCTCTTGTGCCTTCTACGTGTCCCTCCCCTCCTACAAATCATCTAGTTATAAAGTCATAGCTTTAAGGAGTCCTTCGTTATAAATGCCTTTCTAAAATTTGTTTTCTTGATGTTGCTGGTGAACTACTTGATCTTCCTCAGTCTCTAAACCTTGACCTTCTAAACATTTTTCTAAAACACCATACAGGGCATCATTCCACTCCAAACATCGCATGCATCAGACAGTATTCTATTGGAACAGTACACCAAACAGTATAAACATAGGATAAAAAGGTTATAAAACTATTATACGTATTGCTATGAACACGTGAGAGCGCTCAAATCGGATTTAAAACATGAAAGCTATTAATGAGATAAGGATCAAATGGTGGCCTTCCTGTCCCGGAACCAACGCTAGTGCCCAGTAGTAGTGGTATTAATTCGGAGATCACCAGGTGCGTGCGCGCGTATGTCTGTTGCGGGCATGCCCAATAGCTCAAGCCTGCACCCCAGAGTAATGGACGCGGCTTCAGTAAAACAGCAAACGCCTGCACCCAGTACTACTAGTAAGCAGCATCAGCGTTTCAGCACTGCATGCCATGTCGTAAGCATGTAGGAGGAGTACACAGGTACAGCAGCTAGGGCAGGTCCGCCGACCAGGATCAGAATTCTCACAGAGGATGGCCTTGGCACTGGTATAATGTACTGCTCCCTCCGTTATTAATTCTTATTTGTTTCGACTAGTCAAACAAAATTTTTAATCTTGATAGTCTAATACTAGCAAACTTGGTCCGAACTTGGAATAACAAACATTAATTACATTCTTTTGAAGATCAGGGACGAGGGGCTGGCGCCTGGCGCTAGCCATTGGCAGGCCGGCACGTGAGTGGCGCTGGCGATGCCCAGCCCATGCCCACATCATGCATGGACTTGGGCCGAGTTGACCTCACAAGCAGTTATGGCGTGGGGGCTGTAGCTAGCTGTGGCTAACGATATGGATGGGGAGGTGGTAGCCCCTGGCCTCTGGTCTCTGGTGCGTGTACTGCAGCGGCTACCGGACTATTCTGGCCACTGCTGTAGCTGCGAGCCAGTTTCAGTGCTCTGGTGTGGAGCAGGAGCAGCTTATTTCGCTGGATGGAATTCTGATGTCGGATGCAATGGACACAATGAGCTGGTTTCAAATTTAAGTGCAAAAGAAAAATACGTATGCACAACATATTTTTCAGTCTCGGATGTTGACTCCCAGCAATGACAGTTTGAACTGAACTGATTTGATTCACATTTGTGTGGTCTCTGCAGCTACGCTTAGCTGCAGGCTACTCCTTAGACTCGTACAGTATACGTAGCTGCCAACAGCTTTAAAACTGCCGGCCCAGTTCACGCCTGGCCTCAGTGGTCTGGTGATCTGGTCTGCAGCTGCAATTGCTTCACGGTGAAACGCTGCTCCGTCCTCTGACAAGGCATCCAATGACCACACTGAGCAGTCTGGGCACAGGGGAAAGAAGCAATAAAAGACATGCCTTCATGAACAAACTCTTGGCGCCTAGCAGATTCAGTTTCTTCTGCTCTGACAGCATTTGCAGATTGCAACGATAAATCCCCACGACATCTTGAGAAACTGCAGAAACACTAGGGCATAAGAGAAGCACTACTGGGATATTGGATTAACCTAAACATCTGCTTGCTATTTCCTCTGATTCTGTCATATCTAACATACAAAGGAATACTTTATTCAGCGCTACAGCTACTGCAGATTACAGCAGTTTTTTTTTTATTACAAAGGGTATCCTGGAAAATTTTGTACAGTTTGACTACATGCTCGCTGCTCGCTTGGATACGGCAAAATTCTTCTACCAACCCCTAAGCAAAAGCAAAGGTCCATCTTCCAAACTATTGCAGGTCTTTGAAAATGCAATGAGACCTTAACTGACAGAGGTGCAAATAGACGGCTGAGAACAGAGGCCGTTTATGGGGTTCATGAATGGCTGGGCCGCCTTCGGTTTTGAAACGACTGTAAATCCCTCTGTATCCTTCAGGCCCTTGGGAACCTCCATGGATTTCTCTTGTTTATCTGAATCTTGGCGACCAGAAGCATTCTTGACTAAGTTGCTGCTCTGTTTATTACTAGCTTCATCTGATCCACTTGGCTTCCTCTCTGGTTCAGCTTGGGCGGAACCTAAACTGTCATGCACTGACTTCACAATGAAACTGAGCAAAATTTGCCTTGCAAGTTCTGTTTTGTATGAGTTTCTCACGATGTCTTTCCCTCTGTTTTCCTTTCCTTTACCTGAAACGACTTTCTCAACTTGACCTGCCTTTTCAGTGGCAGGTGTTTCAGCCTTCACTTCATCTGTGGTCTGCGATACAACATCCAGATCAGGATTGACCACATGATTAGCAGGACTGGGTTCTCTGTCAGCCACATCAGATTGTTGCCAAGTTTTTCCAGGCACAAATTCAGCAGCATGGGGGTTCATGGTTGTGGGGAGTAACTACCCCTTACAATAGTGCTCTGGCTGTGCGTGTAACCTTGCTTCCTTTGGAAGGAATGCCCAGTACGATAGTACAAGGTGGACCGAGGGCCACGAGGCACTCTAGTGTCAATGGCATGAGGGAGAATCTCCATTGCTTGGTTTGGTACTGCCTGAAGAACAGCACTAGGTGCAGATGGGTTTTCATATATTGCCACCGTGCTGTATGGGTGGGACATTGATAAGAGTGATCCTGGATTGAATGGAGGCGCTGAAGCTGACAGTTTGCTTCCAGATGCCTTCTTAGGTGCAGATGGGTTTTCATCACTGTTGCTGTCAGGTGTTTCTACATGACTCTCTAAGTCTTGCTGACTTGAAAGAACCTCTCTGTTACTGTTCTCACTTGGCTTTTCCTTCTCATTTTCTGTAAACTGTGGATCTTCTTCCTCGGATGACAGTGTTAGATAAATATCATGTCCACTACCCTTCTCCTTTGCTTCCTTCTTCTCCAAAATTGGTTTCAACACTGTGCCAGGGGGCGAAACAGCCACATCTTTGTATGATATAAACTTGGAAGCAATGCTGGTTGGCCTGTTAATTCCTGTTGGATTTGTAAGTTGTTCTGGTTTAGCAGTACCATTCAAAGACTTATCTTGAGCAATGCTGGGATCCCCATTCAACTTGTCAGTTTTTAAAAAGCTACCAAATGAAATCTGGCTAGGAGCAGTTGCAGATCATTTTTCTCCCCTTTTGTTCGAGGCTGTAAACCAGTCCTATACACAGAACCTGTATGATCATCTTCGAACGATCAACCATTAATTTCATAAGAGCGGGTTTCCTGCGACTACTTTTCTTCCTTACATTTGCGGACCTTCCTCTCATATTAGCTGCTTGCCACCCTTCATCAGAATATTCTTCTGGTGATAAAACATCACATTGCTTCTGCTCTTCATGGGCAGCATAATTTTCTTCTAATACAGCATGAGGATGCACATCAGGTTTTTCTTCTTCAAAACCGTCTTTACTTGCTCCAAGAGATCCTGAGTCATGCTGGAAATTCTCCTTTTCTTCAACTGATTCACCATGATGAGCTCTGGTATTATTCTGCAATTAAATACTATATGTCATGAAAAGGAAAGCAAGAGGCAACAGGTGAAAATAAGAGGCTCACATAATGCTTTGGTGCGCAACAGAAGCACCTTTAAGTAAGAGTTTACACAAGAAACAAAAAATGAACAACAAAATTTGGTCCTTAGTATTTAATGGATAATAACATGAGAGCATCGACTAATATGCAAGCAGACCCTACAAGCAAGCGTGCAATCATGTCTTCTAGTCCCTTGGATGCCTATCCAACGGGAACGGTGGACATACATCCAAGGGACTAGAAGACGTGATTACACGCTTGCAAGCAGGGTCTGCTTGCATATTAGTCGATGCCTAACATGAGAGTATAACCTTTTCTTTCAAAAAAAGGCAGGAGATTTGAACCCACAGCCACCCCGCTCCTACTACACACACCCCTCCACCACCCATCTGATCATCTAAAAAAGTCCATTGTACTAAAACCTAACTTTTTATTCCATAAAGTGTATAGACTTTACTGCCTCACATTCATTAGTTCACATATGGCACCCAGCATGGAAATTATTGTTCCAACCAGTTGTCATATATCATATACTTAACAATTAACATGGATCATGATTGAATCATATCAGGTGATCCTTTTTGACTCTAATATCAGCATTCTCTGAGAATGATAATTTTGAAAAACTAACATGTATCTATTCCAACTATCTTTTAAAAAGGATAGTGATTCCTTCTTTTCTTAATGGAATGACATGCAGATCTCCTGCATCACTCAAGAAAACATTATTTTTTTTACTTCCCGGATGACTGTGTTTTGTCCTGTACTGTACCACAACCCTCTGCTTCTCCTAGGTGAATCAGAGTGATTGCTTCTAAGGGATTGGTTCTTCATCTATCTTTAATACAAAGATACACAGCTCACCTGCATTGTTCAAGACAAAAAGAAAAAAGAAAACATGTGTTATAATCACCTTTGCACGCCGACACTTCCTTTGCACATTGCTTTCTTTTCTTTCCTGGACTGGGCTTATGAAGTCAAGAAGATCTGATACACTGGAAAGATAGATGTTTCAATCTAAATTTAAATATTTTACAAATGAACTGTTCAGATTATTTGTAGTTTCATACCTAAGATGTCCTTTACTTGCAATAGATGAATCAGGTTTTGGCATGCCTCTTCGGGCGGCCTCTTGTTGTTCTAATGCTTTTGACTCAAAATATTCTAGCCATGCAGCAGCATCCTGCATCGAAAAGTAATGTGTTAATTCAAGAGAACATCGGAGTATATATCCTATGTTTTTGTACGCTGAGAAAAAGAACCTGAGTTCGGAGGTCATCTTGCCCTAGTTTCTCCTGAAGTATCTGCATGGTTGTTTGTTCATGCTGCACACTTAGGGAGTACGCATCCATCATTGAAAGGGCTATGGCTATAGCATGGTAGCTTGCAGCAGTCTGATTGATTGAAAAAATTGCTTGTTAGTTCATAGTAAGTAATTAAATCACAGGACCTAATTATTCATCATATTATTCAATGAATTATAAATAAAGTATGCTCTACGACAAGGATCATATGCTTATAGTATATTTCACTGAATCATACATTATTAACATTAATAACTTGCAAAAAAACTGATACAACAATTACAATACATTACTTCATTAAAAGAAATAGCAACCAGATCAATAGGATTATAGGATATCTAAATATACCAGAGGTGTCTTTATTATGTATTGTTATATAAGACATGCATTCCAGCACTATTATGCAGTTCTGGAGAAAGGGAAATATTGATGTGATAGATTCCTTCGAGTAATGTAGTTTAGACACATTAGTATATATATCAAATAGTTGTTTGAGTCAAGATTGGATTTGATACACATTGACCGTTTCCATGAGAAACCCTGGTCACTATTTTACGTGAAATCCTTTTGACGGGTTCATGGAAATCCGTAAGCATGGAATGCCCAAATTTACACCTTAGAAGTTCTTTAGTTTGCAAAGATAATACAATGGCTACAATCATATGACACTTCGGAAAATGAAGAATATAATTTAGCTTTTTCACCTGGATGTGATCAGCTCCTAGCAACCTCTTATTGCACTTCAGGGCTTCATGCAAGTATCGAAGAGCAACATGAACATTTCCCATGCCTTCTTCCATCATAGCTACGTTTATGTAGGTGGCAGCTGAATTTGGTGGAAAGCCCACATGAAAACTGAAGCAGATATAGCGCACGGTTGACATACCTTCAGGGTAAGACAAAATTAGGTATAGAAGAAATCTATATTGAACACAAATGGTAGAAGTTGGATTACAAGTGTGATTGAAACTTGGAAGTTATATAGCAAACAGTCTCCATGGTATTTATTTTTACATGTGGACACAAGTAGTCAAGCACCAGTCACATGCCAAAGGATCAAGCTGCAAGGCCATTTCAGTATGTATGACTGCTTAATGCATATGATTATAAACTAGCAGTAGCACCATGGTAGACTGGTTCCAATTGATGCCACCAATTCCATGCTTCAGCAAAGACCATACTTACTTTAGAGCCATTTCAATGTGTTGAAGGCGGTAGTAGAAGACAGATAAATCCCCATAACTCTTCATAGTTTCCGGATGATCAAGACCCAGCTCCCTTTCATTGATATCAAGTGCCTTCTGTTGATATATAGTTGCCTACCAAAAAAAAAAGTAATGAGAATCTAAGGTTGCACATAAGGCTACTAGACAAGTCATAATGTTCTGAAGACAAATGCTAATTTGATTGATGGAACTGCTATCAACAAGAAACTTCACAGCTTGATGAATTCATATTTTTTTCTCAGTGCATCATTATATTAAGAATGAAAGATCCAAATGGACCGAAATACAAAGCCCTGGATGTATTCATACTTTGATAGCACTATTGATTTTTTAACAAAGATTTGTTTAAGTAAACTTGTGCGTCCATCGGATAGATACAGTGAAGCTACACCAGATTCATAAGTACCTGATTAAAATCTCCAGTATGATAAAGCACCACAGCAAGAAGGCTGTATGCATTAGCCGCCAGTCGATGGTATGGACCACAACAGCTATAATTTTGGACAGTGCCTTCAGTAAGGGGGAAAAACACAAACTTATTTAGTAAATAAATAAATAATTTCGCTAAACAAAATGTGGACATAAATTTAACACAGCAGTTAATAATGAAAAAGACACAAAAGTTGACCATATGCACCTTTGTTCCATAGCTCACAGCATCATCTAATTTTCCTTTATCCAATGCCATCTTTGATGATTCAAGCAAGTTTCGACCATCTATAGATGAGTAGACCACATGCTGAAATAGAACACACACACCAGAACAGCAATGGAATCAATAGTTTCTGACAAGCAGACAATAAGCAGTTTCCTAAGTTTCAGTAATTTACTACCTTGCACACAGGAACAATGCTGACAATGTCAGATTTGTCGAATGGGTTAGGGCTATTCATATCATAATCTCTTGCAGCTAACTCCAGTCCAACCTGAGCAACAAACCAAATCAGTATCACTATGCCTGTTTGGAATAGAAACTATGAATGTTCCCATAATTCACTTCACTACCCATACCTTGCTGCAAAGCCCTCTCAGAATGATAAATTTCCGTAAATGTGCAAATTCATCTTTCAGTTTCCAGCAGAATCTTTTTGAAAGGAAGCTCTCTACCCATTTCAGTCGCAAATTATTGTCAATATGGGCATCTGTGTCAGCACCATTTTCAAGTCTGGGAGATCCTAGTAATATGTTTAGAGTTTCAGCTATAGCTGCAGACATATTTTGCATGTCATCAACAGCAGCAATAACAGCTCGGATGATGTGCTTAAAGGATCTAATAACCATTTCATGAATGCATATAGACTGGATGTGTGGGAGCTTCTCTGCTAGCTCTACCTGATTAATTAAAAAAAAACAATGTCAGGTTATTATGCAAGCTTATCCAAACATACCAGGAAAAACATATAGGCATAAAATTTAGACCCACCACCCGGCCTAAAGAGGACATATTAAGTCCCCTTGTATGCATGAAATCTGTCATGGTTCTTCCATCCACAGGAGAAAGCTCAAGGGACGCAAAATCAGCTACCTGTGCCAAATGCATTCCAAGAAAAAAATGAATTAAGCATTACGTGAATAAAGCATCCCAAGATCATATATGCTTGACCAATGATTACTCAAAATATTGAGTAAACTAACTTAGCATCCAGTACCATGACCAGATTTTTTATAGGGTAATTAAAGAACAATCAGGACATGATAGCTGAACTACAGAATGTTTCTACAAGTGAGTCAAAATTTTAAAGGAAGTACGAAAATAGCTAAGGCAAGGCTTACCAGCTTTGGGAGTGCAGTATCATCATAGAAATTATGGGCCATCTTTGTGAGCTCTTCGAGGGACTGGATCAAGATAATAAAATGAGGAGACCAAATAACAAGGTTAACCAACATGTTCTTGGCGAGCCCTTCTATTCCTACATCAGACTTTAACAGAAGACTTCCGATAAAAGGAAAAAAAATGTTGTAGAATAAATTGCTTGCTATGTTGACCGAAAGTGAACTTGTATTAAAAAGCTCATTGAGAGATGAATAAACTTCTAACTATATTAAACAAAATTTCTAAGAGAACGAAATTGCACAATTAAGCCACCTTTTCATGAAGGCCAGCTCCCAAACTCTTTAAGCTAAGGAAAGCATCCTCTGACATTAACTTGCTAATATCAGCCCCGTTATTTGCTTCATCAGCAGCTATCTTATCTGATACTTGTGTACCATTCATTGACGAATAGTTACTGCTACATTCTTCCTTCTCAGAACTGGAACCTTCATTGTTGCATTCTTTCTTTTTAAGTTTCCTTAATTGTTCAAAATGCTTTCCAAGACCTCTGACAGCTGGTTCTTTGTCAGTCTTCATTGCATTCCCCTTACCATTCTCAGACGCTGGAGTATCTTTTTTCTGCAACTGTTGCAGCCAGGGACCCCAGTTCCATCTGATAATTCTAGAATTTATGCTAGGCATGCTATCCAGCTTTACCAAGCTGTCCTCGAGTATTTTACGTGCCAATTTCTTTGCAGGATTACTAGCATGAGACTTTGGGCTATGGTGCTGGTTACCAACAACATTTTCTGGATGGATAACTCTCGGGAGTGGTATCCTTAGACTGGAAAAAACAGAAGAGAAAAGATGGCGTTAATAGAATGATGTTGAGTATTTCAGTAAAAAAAACAATAATATGTATTAAACCAACATTATCCTCTAGGGATGAGCAAACACATAACAGAAACCATTACTAACCAAGTAAAATTACATGAGAGTACACATCAAACCTGTTAACATTCAAGCATTAGAACCTCCATCTGGATGGTCATGTACATCAATGGTCAGCATTCCATCAAATTTACCAGAGATGTCATTTGTTTGTTTAACATCATTACTGTCCTTTGCACGTCCAGAACCTTCACAGTTGCCGTATATCCACAATGCTTGACAATCACCACCCGAGTGTTGAAGAATCCTGGATGGATATAAATGTTTACAAATATTGGCTTTTGATTTTAATCCCATGAAATGAGATAGGGTAAAAGTAGAAAGTGCAAGGCATCACCTTAGCAACAACATTTTCATCAGAGGTTAAACCTTTCAGAAGATTCCTTTGTGCAATATCCATAGCACCCGTTTGACAGAAGGCAACACCATCAACCTTGTCCTCCACCTTTAAACTAGCATCAGCACCATCCTTCTTCACAGTTATATTCATGTCCCCTATACGTTCCTCAAATACGTTTGAACCATGTGTACCACTATGTGAACCAACTGAGTTCATAGACTGATCAATGAGTCGCCTTATTGTTGACGCAGCTCTAAAAATTGCTGTATCTACAACAGATTGTGTAAAAGAAAAGCTTTCCGGTCTCTGACCACCCGTTCTTCCTCAGTTTTGCAAGGCATTCTAGCCAAAACAGAAAACTCTTTTGACCACCGTCTGCGATCATACTTCCATCACGTCCACAGCCACCCCCATTTCCACCCCAATTCTCATCCTCGACTGGCAGTGCTGGGCACCTTGTGGCAGAGTCAACATATATTGGAGGAATAAGCCATGTGTTTGCACGGAACCGTAAGGCAAATTCCCAAACTGCAGATGCAGAAAAGGATAGTCACATCAGAAGTTCTTAAACTGCATTATTCAATTGAATATTCAGAAAATAAAACCAATGGCAAAGCATATTCACTGTGAAAACCTTGTTGTGATCCACGAAAGCTTTCATCAACGCCTCATATGCCTATGGAAAATGAATGATAACTGCCAGTCATATATTTTATCAAGAATAGATAAAACATGAAGCAAAGGCAGCTAAGCACAGAAGATGATGAAGATTTAGGATTCAAGACAACTAACATTAGCAAACGCATTGCTGAGCTGTTGCAGCAGGTCCACCAGGGAGTGGCTAACGTTGTGTGGCTTCCCTGACAAGTAGAAACCCTTTACTGAAGCAACAACGTGCAGAAGCTTCCCGTTGCAAACCTTCACCTGGGCACAGATGAACTCCTTCATTAGACGTATGCCCATACCCCCCACACACACCTAAATTGGCTATCGCAAGGTTGCAATTCAACTCAAAAGTGCAAATTAAATTGAATATCGACTACACCAATGCCAACGAACTCCAATTTTGCTAGCGCATTCAAATGTGTGGTTGCAACTCACCTCGATTTCGAAGTGATCGCCTTCCTGAGAAGCGTCATTCGCCTCCTTCCTCCTGATAACTGCAGAAACGACGCGCGCACCTCGCGTCAGAATAAAAGAGAGCACAGACCACCAACGCTAAAAAATGGAATGCTTCGTCGGCGTAGCGAGGATCCTCACAGTGGACGGGCGGGGTGAGATGGGCGAAGGATAAGAAGTCGTAGAACTCCCCCAGCTTGGGCGGCGGCCGGATGGCGGCCATGTCGTGCGCCTCCGATATCGGCGGCGCGGCCTCGCCGCTGGCGACGCCATGGGCCCCGGCGGGCGTGGGAGACGAGGGCGGTGTCGCGGGGCGGCCGTGCTTGGACGCCCTGTGCTTGGCGGCGCCGTCCCGGGGCCTGGCAAACGCGGTGGTGCAGGCGAGGATGTCCAGCAGCCGGCGGACGTGCGCCTCCGCCTGCTCCGCCGTCGCGTACTCCTCTGCAAACAGCCAAGCAAGCCGTTGGGCTCGTTTAGAATCCGACAGGAGGCCCCAACTGTATGGATGGTTGTGAAACGCTGAGGGGTTCGGGCCCATGTTACTCTGGGACCCAAACCTGCATTTAGAGCCCATGAGGTAGCAGATTCTTTTCGTTCTGGAAAGGGTGGTCATCATTAGCTGATTAGCACATCTCATACAACTACAAAGTTTATTTCAGATAAATAAAATAAAATAAATCAATCTGTTCCTGTAGTATCCGTACATTGAGACATAGTTAAGGGTCTCAGAATAACGGGTAAATTGTACTGATAATCAATCTGAAGCTACCCAATGTTCTCTCAAAAAAAAGGTCTCTAAACAGCACTGTACGATACAACTAATCAGAACAGTGCAGCAAAGTGCACAACCCAAAATTGCATCACGCAAAAGTCGGTAATGGCGTTCCCGGTGGAGTCAATATACAAGCTAGGAATAAGGAATAACACACCGCACGTCATTAGTAGGCGTTATTCAATTATTTCTATGGTTCATGAATGGGAATGAATTAGAAAAAAAAATACTAAGGATTTTGACTTACTATGGATTAAAAACTCATTGCCCTTAGACGGGTGACGGTCCAGGTGCGTGTGTGCAGCTAGTAATGTCACTGCAGCCTGTCTGAACACGTTAAAATACCCGTGGAGTTAACCGAAGCACCTACCGCAGATTCCAAAGAGGCGTCGATTTGTCCCCTGCTCCCGTATGACCCTGAGCAAACTAGTGCAACTTGCACTCTGAAAGCTTGGCAGAACGCAAGAGTAGAGCGCCATTGTTCCGTCGGAATCGTCGCGTGGCTGGACAGGGACAGGGGTCAGGTTTCCATATATCTCGCGCGCATGCGTTCTGCGTTCATATATTTTAACTAAAACAAATGTTGCATGCCCTTTCACTGTCGCATGCAAGAAATCCTTGGACAAGGCACCTCGAAGTCGTCAGTTCATGTATACTATCTATGTGAAGCATTGTCAGTCAAAAACAGTGAGGTTAGGTGGAGGTGCCAAAGCTGGATTTGGCTTGGTATATCGGTGGGGCGGATGCGACGCCGCTTGCAGCGCTTGGCGACACCAGGCGCCGGTCCGCTCCTTGGATTATAAACTACTACTACAGCGCTAACTGTATACCACTGAGCTGCTGATCTTTCGGTGAGCGTGATGGCAACGTCTCGGTCAGACACGGGCACGCAGGCAGCAATAATCACCTTCACCCAAAGAAATAGAACACTCTAGTACTCTACTGCGAGCAAAGAGAACCCGTCCGAAGCACGTGGCGACGACTAGGACCTCGGACCTTCCCAGACACATGGAACGACCGCGCCGCCGGCCAGGAAATTCTCGCGCGCCCGCCGCACGTACGTACGTCCCCTGTCCCCATCTTCTCAGCCGCCCCAACCACCGGTCGACAGCGAAACTAAAACCAGCAGCAGAGACTCCCTGCCGTCCGGAGCTGCCGGTTAGAGAGGCAGCTAGACGTCAGGGAGATGAATGGACGGCACACGGTCGATGGTGCCCGCGGCACTGAGCGCACTGAACAGGAGGCTAGGTCTCGCTGTCCATTGTCCACCATTGACCGACGGAGAGGCAGATGAATGGACCGACCATCTATCTGTTCTGACCACTACGACAACACAGCCAAAGTGCGCCGTCCGTCCTGCCTCTGATCCGCCAAAACTGTTTCGTCTACTGGAACGACGACACAACACAGTACTAACCGATGGTCGGCGTTAAACAGCACTGGTACGCCGCCTACCTTGGACGATCCGGAGAGCGCAGGGCTTGAGCGCCACCACCTCCACGCCGTCCTCCAGCCGTGCCCGCGCGCCTGCAATGCGACACCACCACCGTCCAGTCAGAATATGAACAAAGGAGCATTTCTTCCACGCGAGTTTTACCAGCCAGGTAAAAACTAAACGAAATGGATATGAACTTTTGGGGAGCTGTGTGCCACGTTCCTGCGGAGGCGAAACTTACCACATGGGAGAGTGAATAGTTTGTCAGGTGACACGTTTCCACGTTCGACCCCAGTAGCTTCCGCACGTCCAGCACGCGGTCCGTGGATATCCCCTACAAAAAAGCACGCGGAGACGTCGTTAAAACATGTAGGCTTGCTCGCGCGCACACAGACTGATCAAGGCTCACAGCACTCTCTTGGTTGTCTGTTCCTCATCAGCGCAAACACACCGTATACTTTCTCAAAGAGACGTCAAGGCACTGTTACCATCATATCCTCCTTTCCTTTCTGCCCCCGCCCTGCTGTCTCTTGTGCCTTTTATGTGTTCGCGCTGGAACGAGTGTGTGAGAAAGCCAAGGCCGGGCGAAGTGGCGAACATACCTTGAGTGTCACCTGGGACTCGTCGGGTGTGACGACCGTGACGTCTACCACGCTGGGCACCACTGCAGAGGACAAGGAACAAACCAGAGTTTTATCAGCCAGCGTTCTCGGTGAGCACGAGAGCAACAGTAAGCAGCAACCGCAACCGCAACCGCGCAATGAACGGAACTGGAACGAGAGGCGAGGCGGCAGCGCAAATTCACTCCGCTCTCGCAAACCGCATGACCCAACGACAACGCCGCCCGCACCGCACGGCCGGGCAACGTTGCACCACCACCAACAACAGAACAGGAAATAAAGCTGGCTCCTAGTAGTAGTAGTAGTAGTACTATGGAATCTGCACATGGGAACCATGAAGCGGCGACGGCGAGCAAGGACAAGGTGGAGTAGCAACCATGGCACGGTCGTCAGTAATCCGTACGGAGGAAGCAAGCTTTGCAGCGAATAAAGAAGAAAGGGGAAGGGCTCCTCTCTCGGCGATCTTCTTCTCACCCTTTCCCTTTTTTTGTCGTTCACATGCAAAGTAGGGAAAACTGGAATCACGCAAGTGCTACCGCGGGATGCTCGTCGGTGTTGTCAAGAGCGACAAGCCCCGCCGCGGTGCGGTGCGGTGCGTTGTTGAAGGCGAGGAGGGCTCCTCCCGACCCGACGCCGCAGCATGCGGGTCGTACGTACATGCACACAAACACAACGAGGAAGGAGCAAGCGCGGCGCGGATACAGATGTGGAGTACCTTTCTCCTCCTTCTTCCTCTTGTCGCCTTTGCCGCCCCTGCCCTTGCCACGGCCGGCCTTGGGGCCATTGGCTGGCTTCTGCCTCTTCCGCCCGACCAGCGACGGCCTTAGCGCGAGCGCGGCGCGAATGGAGTGCCGGCAGCCGGCGGCGGGCGCAAGGGTTTAAGCCGCCGCCACCGCTGCAGCCGCAGTTCCCGGTTCCCGCAGCAGAGAAGGAGGCGCGCGGTGCAGAGCGGAGGAGAGGAGGCGAGCCGCGAGCGAGAAGGAAAGGAACAGGGAGGAGGAGGGCCGGGAGGGGGCACACGAGGGTGGAGAGGATGGATCATGGATATAGGATGTGAGGCCTGCGTGGGATCTCATCAGACCCACGGGTTTCAGAGCCCCATCCTGGTCCTGGCCTGGCCTCTCGTCCGATGCGAGGGCCCACGCTGGCAGCCACCGTGACGAGGGTGTTGCGTCGTGGCCTCATCGACGGCTGAGGTTGCCCTCGCCTCGCCCCGCAGCAGCTGAACGGGAACGGAAAGAGGCGGGAGACGTGAGACATCCATCTCTCAGAGGCGTGGACGACAGACAGAGGGGCATACAATACAATTGGACTCGACGGACGGCACGGCGGACGGGTGGCTTGTCGCGGCCAGATGGCTTACGTAGCTGGGCCACGGCCAGGCAAGGCCGCCAGGGGCCGGAGCCGTTTTATTGGGCGTCCCGTTGGCCTGCCAGCTTTGGACGCTACCCACCCTTTTGCGGCCTTGGCCTTGGCCTTGCCAGGGGTTTGTTTTTGTTTGTCGTGTCGTGTGCTAGCCCCACCCCGTGTGCCCTGCCGTCCGTCTGGTTGGCCCGGCACGGGGGGGCGTGGCGTGAATTCCATGCACGAGAAAGGTGCGGCCGCACGCACCACCTCCTCTCCGGCGAGGTCGGTCTGGATTATGAGCTCCGAGAAAACGCGGACCGATACACAATCTAATTAATCTGGCCCACGTGATTAGTCACGTGGACGGCCGATACTTAATCTACCTCTGGCCCACGTGATTAGGACGCAGGCAGCTCATTTTCTTCCTTATTAACTACTGCACTGCCGTTGCCATAGTACTCCTTCCTATATATATTAATCTTGGCATTTTCCGCACCGGGTATAGACCGAGATATTT
>JAOPSE010002906.1:0-68912 GCA_029449295.1 Zea luxurians | reverse complement strand
GTCGAAGTCCAAAGGAGGGTAAGACTTAACTTCTATCTCTTCTTCCGTTCTAATCATAGCCATTCACAAGTATAAGAATGGATGCCATGGGATGCTCATGAGGATGCAAACATAAACTTATTAGTTATGTCTTGAATACAACTTGCCTTCACGGAGTTCCGGGAACTTAGGGTTTCCGGAGTCAGTAAAGGAGTCCATGGAGCAGGGGGGGTGGTTTTGGGTTTAGTGATCAAACAAGGTCCAAATCAAACCAAACTCTACCCATGGCTTCTAAATAATGTGATAAGCTCACATAAAAAGTTTGGGAAATTTTGGGCTTATTATTTATTCTCTAAAAATCCAGAACCAATAGTTTAGGCTATTTTAAATACCCTAAAATTCCCTATTTGATCTAAAAATCATGAAACTATTTTTAATAAATTCTATGGAAAATAACAAACCTAGGAAAATTGGTCTCATAATTTTACCATTTTTCTATAATTTTTAACAGGCTTCTAAAGCTCCACTGAAAAAGAAAAGGAAAAACTCTAAAACAGTACTGGGCCGGATTCAGCCCATCGGCCCAGGTCCAGAGGGAAAGCGCGCCCGCGCACTCCGCGCCCTGGCGACTTTGCACAGGGGCCCTCGCGCTTCTGGTTAAACAGAACTAGGTCCCTTTACTATTGTTTTGAGTCACTGACGGTTTGCACAAATGCCCTTGGGGTCTTGTCAATTCACAACACGAGGTCCTCGACGTCGATCACGCACGGCCGCGCTCCGGCGAGCAAGCAGACCGGCCGTTTGGGGCAGCGGCTGAGCTCTCCGAGCGGCGGACATGGAATTAAACCCCTAGGGAGCATTTCCCCTAACCTAATTGCACTAATGGTGGACTAGGGAGCTCCGGCCACGGTGGCCGTAAACACAACGACAACATGAGCGTGTTCCCGGCGATAGGCGCCGGTCTAGTTCAATTAAAGGGGTCGGAGAGCATCACAGAGACATGAGCATGCTCAAACGAAGGCGCAGAGGACAGGAACGGACCGGAGTTGGGCTGGCGACGGTGAGCTTGAGTCACGGCGGCGGAAAACCAATTTGGGGGCAACGAGCAATTCAGGCGAGCGGGTGGACGATCGAGTATGGAAACGGGTGCTAGAGCTTCACAAGTTCATGGCGCAACTAGCCCTGCCCTCAATTTATAGAAGGGCAAAGCAGTGGCCACGAATTTGAGGGGGACGCGCGGCGGCCGGAGAGGAGGAAGAAGCACTGGCTTCGCGGGTACGTGGCCAACGACGTGGCGGTAACTCCGGTGAGCCACGGAGGGGTCAGTGAAGGTCACGGCGACACGGTGAAAGTGTAGAGCCACGCGGCACCCGGCCGAGAGGCGGCGGTCGACGGCGAGGTAATCCACATCCGCCGCGGTAACGATGGTACGGTGGCCGGGGTTGTTTAATGGCTGAAGTTTATCCACAGCGAGGACACCTACGTGACCCAAAGTGTGGTCCAGCCAAGCCACGCTCGGATTACGGCAACCGTGGCACGAATCACGGCGGAGGAAGTCGTCGGCGGCGAGGGTAATCCTGCTGGCGATCTTATCTGCCCGGGTACTGTACCATGGGAAGACCCCATCAATTAGCCTGACAGAGCAAGTTCAGAGCAGTATTTCTCCAAATTTTACACTGCAACTTTGTCAATACTCTGTACCAAAGTTGTAGAGTTACAAACCAGCTACAATTCAACTATAGGATTTGAACACATTTGAGTACAAAATCAAGGTTGAACTCGTGCTCAAAGTTGGCTCTGTTACACTGAAACTCTGAACTTCAGACTGAATCAGCCTGACAGCCAGTTTTGGATTGGGTTTTTCTCTAAATTTCTCATAACAACTAATCTCACACTCATTAGCAAAGTTGTTCCCCTATGATTGAGCTACAAACTTGATGTGGTGACCTAGGGCAAAACCCTATATTCTGAAAGATACAAGGCTCCAAAGTTGAGCCAGTATCACAAAAATCCAGACTTAGACTATATAGAGGTCAAGTGATACTTTTTGCAAATAAACCCAAAACTTAGGGTTTGGCTTTTAAGTCCACATATTTGTGAACCAAAGGACTTAAAATACTTATTTGGCTTGGTTTTTGCACTTTAGCCCAAAAGTGGGCTAATTTTGCACATAGGTCCCTAGGGTTTGGACTTAGGGTTTTTCCAGGGTTCTAATTGGGGTTCCTGGTATTCCAAGGGTATAAATGTGATTCAACTTTATTGTTGGGGTTATTTTATGACTTTTACCCTAAAGTCTTTAGGTTTTCTTAACTTGGGTTAAGCTTTACCCCTTTAACCACTATTTAGGGTTAAGTTCTTAAACCAGGGTCCTATTTGTAAAACATTAAAACAATACAACTTGTTTGAAATTTTTGCCTAATGAATGCACTCTAGGTGTATCAAACATATGCAATGCCCATGCTCATGATGCCATGCTCAAGTTTTAGTTATAGTAACACCAGGGGTGTTACATCCTTCCCCCCATAAAAGAATCTCGTCCCGAGATTTAAAAATCCTAGGGTAAGTAATGGTAAAGGAAACGCATCACATTTTTATTTCCTTATTTTGGTACAAGATAGGGGTGATGTGGGGGTTACTTCTTTATTACAACTGCTATACAGGCTTTACAATTTACATGAGGCTAGAAAGCCTGGGAAATTCTTATCTAAGAAGTCTCGGGTTTCCCATGTAGCCTCATCTTCCGAATGCTGGTTCCACTGTATCTTATAAAACTTAAGAGTCTTTCTTCGGGTAACCCTGTCCTTTTGATCCAGAACTCGAATAGGATGTTCCGAGTATGTTAAATCTGGTTCCAGGACAACATCAGTCACTTCAACGGTTCGATCAGGAACCCGAAGGCACTTCTTCAATTGTGACACGTGGAACACATTGTGCACAGCAGACAATGTTTCGGGAAGTTGAAGTTGATACGCCACTGGCCCATATCTTTCTAGAATAAGAAAAGGACCAATATATCGTGGTGCAAGTTTTCCTTTAACTCCGAAACGCGATACGCCCTTCATTGGTGAGACCTTCAAGTAGACATAGTCTCCTTCTAAGAAGTACAAGGGCATTCGCCGTTTGTCTGCATAACTCTTTTGCCGTGCTTGAGCTTTCTTCATATTATGAATAATTTTCTGAACCTTATTCTCGGCCTCTTTCACCATATCGGGTCTAAAGAAGTATCTTTCTCCAGGTTCAGACCAATTTAGTGGAGTTCGACACCGACGTCCGTATAAAGCTTCAAAGGGTGCCATCTTGATACTTTCTTGGTAGCTGTTATTGTATGAAAACTCCGCTAGAGGCAAACATTCATCCCATTTTGGTGAGAAATCCAGAACACATGCCCGTAGCATATCTTCAAGTATTTGGTTCACTCTCTCAGTTTGTCCACTGGTTTGAGGATGATAGGCCGAACTGTGGAGTAACTTAGTTCCCAGGGATTTATGAAGTTCTTCCCAAAATTTGGATACGAACTGAGGTCCACGATCCGACACTATGGTCTTTGGAACACCATGCAAACTGAGAATACGGGCAATGTACAACTCCGCATAGGTAATGACAGGATATTTCACTTTGACAGGAAGGAAGTGGGCAATCTTTGTGAGTCGATCAATGATAACCCAAATAGAGTCATACCCTTTTGCGGTCCTGGGCAAACCCACAATGAAGTCCATGCTTATGTCTTCCCATTTCCATGTTGGTATTGATAATGACTGCAATGGACCAGCAGCTTTCATGTGTATGGCTTTGACACGTCTGCAAGTGTCACATCTAGCCACATAGCGCGCAATTTCAATCTTCATCTTTGTCCACCAGTAGTGCTGTTTAGATCGTGATACATCTTAGTGCCTTCCTGGATGAATAGAATAGCGACTAAGATGCGCTTCATCTAAAATTTGCTTGGCGGAGCTCTTCACTCTTCGGCAACTACTATGCGGTTATTAAAACCATAACACACCTTGATCATCTTCCTTGAAACAATTTGGCTGTTCCAGCCCTTATTTTCTCGCGTATGTGCTTCATGCCCAGATTGTCCTTTTGAGCATCAATTATCCTTTGCAAAATGGTTGACTCAAGCTTGAGTTGATTCAGAGTCCCTTGTTGGATTATCCCCAGGTTTAACTTCTCCATTTCTTGACATAAAGTGTTCTCGGAGGTTTTTGCATAAGACAGTGGCAGGAAGTCTTTGCGACTCAATGCATCTGCACCACATTGGCCTTGCCTGGGTGATAATGGATTTCCAGTTCATAATCTTTGATGAGCTCAAGCCATCGTCTTTTGCCTCATATTAACTCTGACTGGGTAAATATATACTTCAAACTCTTATGATCTGTATATATATGACAGATATTACCCAGCAGATAGTGACGCCAAATCTTTAGGGCATGAACCACAGCAGCCAGCTCTAAATCATGTGTTGGATAATGCTCTTCGTGACGGCGTAACTGCCTTGAAGCATACGCGATCACTTCGGCCTTCTTGCATCAATACACAGCCGAGTCCACTGCCTGACGCATCACAGTATACATCAAAAGGTTTAGTGATGTCCGGTTGAGCCAATACCGGAGCAGTGGTCAATAGTGCTTCAGTTGCTCAAAGGCTTCATTACATTTAGAAGGACCAATTGAACTTAATATCATTCTTCAATAAACTTGTGATTGGCTTCACAAGCTTAGAAAAATCAGGTATGAATCTGCGATAATATCCCGCTAGTCCAAGAAAACTCCGGACTTGGTGAACCAGTCGTTGGAGGTTTCCACTCCAGAATATCCTTGACCTTGCAAGGATCTACCGCAATTCCCTTAGCTGATAATACGTGCCCCAAAAATTGAATTTCTTCCAGCCAGAACGCGCACTTGCTGAACTGGCATATAGTTGATGTTCCCTCAGGCGCGTCAATACAATCCGTAGGTGCTGAGTATGCTCCTCTTCATTTTTAGAGTATATCAAAATATCATCGATGAAGACCACCACGAACTTGTCTAACTCGGGCATGAACACCGAGTTCATCAAATAGGTGAAGTGGGCAGGAGCATTTGTGAGCCCGAAAGACATTACTAGATACTCAAACAATCCATACCGCGTAGTGAATGCGGTCCTTCGGTATATCCTCGGGCCGAATACGGATTTGATGATAGCCCGACCTGAGATCAATTTTGGAAAACACCCTCGCCCCAGTCAGTGATCAAATAAGATGTCGATCCTTGGAAGAGGGTACTTATTCTTAATGGTGACCTCATTTAGGGGCCGATAGTCCACACACATTCGCAAGGTTTGATCCTTCTTCTTCACAAAGATGGCGGGACAACCCCAAGGAGACGAGCTTGGCCGGATAAAATCCTTTATTCAGCAGATCTTGCAATTGGAATCTTCAATTCTGCTAACTCATTAGGGGGCATACGGTACGATCTTCGGGAAATGGGAGCCGTACCGGGTTTTAGCTCAATTACAAATTCTACATCTCTTTCCGGGGTAGTCCAGGCAAATCTTCCGGAAACACATCTGGAAACTCACATACTACCGGAATGTTCTTGATCTCCGGTACAATGGCTTCAAAGATTCTACCAGAAGCTTTGGCTGGATTGGTCTTGGGAGAGATAAGAGAATTTCTTCTTGATTATAACTCAACCTGACGGTTCTGAGTTCAGTGTTGAGTACTGCCTTGTGTTGAGTTAACCAATTCATCCCCAAAATTACATCTATATCTTGGCCTTTCAGAACAATCATGTTGGCAGGAAAGTTCCGTTCGGCCATGGTTACTGGCACTCCATAGGCCACTTCTTTAGTAAAAATATGTCCCCCAGGTGAATGAATTTTAAAACCCTCTTTTGATTCATGGACATGTAATGTGATGTTGCTCCACAAATGTCTTGCTAATGAAGGTATGCGAAGCACCAGAATCAAAAGAATTATTGCGGGGTGACTGGCCACAGGGAACGTACCCATCATCACCGGCTCTCCTTCCGGTGTCGTAGCCCCTTGCGTATAATATACTCGCCCCGTTTTCTTGGTATTCTTGCCCGAAGTACTTCCCTTGCCTGGAGCTGAATTTCCCGATCCTTGCTGATTATTGGCCTGATTTTGCCGAGGATAGGGACAATCTTTAATAAAGTGCCCAGATTTGCCACAGTTAAAACATCCAGTTGAAGAACTTGGCAGTGCAGGGGAATCGAGTGCCTGGGGCACCCGGCTGACTTGAGGCAGTAGGGGCTTTGTTGGGACGAATAATTATGGGTTGCTTGAAAGGAAAAGATGGTGCACTTGAACGGTTCTGGTTAGAGGCCGGAGAATCAACCGTTGCCTCTTCATCGGGCCCTGACTAGGCCGATCACCACTGAATCCCTTACTTTTCCCAGAATTTGCATATTGGCCTCCACAGATAAGGCTGTGCTGACAGCCTTTCCATAAGTAAGATCAATACATGCAGCCATTTTCCGCTGCATCCGGTCGTTCAGACCTCTCATAAAACAATTCTTCTTTTTCAAATCTGTGTTCACCTGATCAATTGCGTACTGAGACAGGTGATTGAACTTGTTGAGGTACTGGTTCACAGTATCTCCCCCTTGTTTCAATTTCATAAACTCTTCTTGCTTCATGTGCAGCACTCCCTCAGGAATATAGTGCTCGCGGAATGCTGCTTTGAACTCATTCCATGTGATTTGATGATTATCTCGGTTGGATGGCCACAAAATTCCCCCACCAAGTGCTGGCAGGGCCTCGAAGTTGCTGAGCCGCAAACAACGGCTTCTGTATTTCCGAATATCGAAGAAGGCCAAATTTCTGTTCGATGACTCGTATCCATTCGTCGGCTTCGAGTGGATCTTCTTCTTTGACGAAGAGAGGCGGACGAGTCTCAGAAAAATCCAGATAAGTGGGTCTCACGGGGACCCTGTTGAAATCCTCTCCCTGCTTGTTGCTGAAGCTGTTGCTGACCCGCCATCTCCCTCAAGAAAGCGGGTATTGTCGGCTGTAGCATTTACCAAGGCAGCGATTGCCTCGGCAAGCGTGGGTGGAACGGGAGGTGGATTCGGGGTAGCATCCCCACCCCCGGATGTTCCAGCTGCATCCTGTCCTCGAGTACGGGTCGGCATCTGAGGCAAAAACATTTGAATAAACATAGTGTGCCAAAGAAACCTTCCGTTATACATTACTGTAAAGAGTAATGGTACAGACTCGACATTACACAACAGGATACATTACCCATTTACAAAAGTTTAACCTATTATACAACCGTACACCCTACATTACACTACCCTAATATAACAGTACAACTCTACAATACACTACTCTAATCTTATTACACCACTAGTCCTGTTTTCCATCGCTTTTGGCGGCTTCCTCATCGGGTGTGGGAGTCCAGACGTCCACCAACCTCAAAGAAGGAGGGGTTCATACAGGTCTAATTCCCCACCCAACGCGCGTCCCACGACGTGAGAAGGTCCGGCTTCGCCCCAGAAGGGGGTGTAGGCTCATTAGGGTGTAGTTGCGAGTAGAGCACATGGACTTCTTCATGGAGTGTATTGCAGTACACCTGCAGGTCGTCCACAGCTGAGCTGAGTTCTCTAACTCGGGCCTGAGCCCTTGCCTCCCTGGCCCCATGCCGATGAACGAGATTGAACAACCCAATCGAGTGCCAAATCCCGATCAGCCAGCTGGTCTTGTAGATGGCGAACGTCTGCTCGTAACTCATTTATACGGTCACCATCTCCAATCCATATAGCTTGTCCTGCGGCGGAGTTCCAGTTGGAGCCTGTTTACTTCTGCTTCCAGATCCCCTATGGGATCATTGCTCCCGCTACTACTATCTACATCTCGCGGAGCAAGCTGATGTCGAGGCACTCCAAGAGGTCCAGTCGACTTACGCGCGGTCTTTCTTGTGCGCGGCGGCATTTTCTAAAGGGAGAAATTTATTAGTAAAATTCTTAGCATGATGCATGTGTAAGTACAGAATCAACCTTGGTTGATTCAACCTTCTATACGTTGCACTCTTCCTAACTGGTCTTTAATATAAACTCTTCAGAATACTTAGGTAAGAAGAGAAAAGAATCTTTAGGTAAGACTTTTAAAAATCTTTTGAAGATGCCTGGAATATCTGCAAAGAAGGGCTACGCTCCGATACCAGCTGTGACGGAACCTCCCAAGTAATCAGGCCACCTACAGTTGTCCTTGTCTAACAGACATCAGACACCCTGTAGATGTTCCTAAGTTACTTGACAAGCTCGGTATCTTTCCTTACCTCACCAGGAACGTTTCACCCGTCTTGCAGACATTACAGATCATCGGAGATAAAGAAATGCGGAAGCGAATTACATAAACTTACATTTATTTCCAAAGGTAAGCTCAAGTTAAGTTATTACAGACCAGTCTAAAAGTGAGTGCATAAAAGTAATAATTATACAAACCCGGGAGACACAACTTCTCCCGAAGGACTATAAACAAAAGGTCTAAGATGGAGGACCGAGTCCTCCCGCACTTCAGTCTTGGGTTTCATCCTTGGGAACCACCTTAGCACAGAAGCAGCAAAAGTCTGCTACTTCCCCACCTAAAAAACAACGAAGGGATAAACCCTGAGTATGGAATACTCAGCAAGTCTTACCCGACTAAAGAAAAGACTCTCAAGGGTATGCTGGTTATATGGGAGTCAAGGTAAGGCTTTTCAATAATCAAAGACTCTGTTTTGCAGAAATGCTTACTAAAGTGGATCCTTAAAAATCCAATTTTATTTGTCAAGTTAGGTAAAATTACCCGCACTAGAGTTCTTTCTACCCTTGTTCAATCACTGGTCCTGCACTAGCCAATTTCTTAACCAAAAACCCATCATCTTTAGTGGAATGCTACGTGTAGGGCAAGTGACCAAGTCTTCATGACCGCGAAGGTACGGCGATCCGAATCGATTATACTCAGCTGAGGATCTCCAATCACACGACATATGTAGCACTTAACCTTGCATATGTCAACCCGCCACCGGGGTTCTTAAGACCGGATCAGGTTCACGCAGACCGAGAGCACAGATACACCACCGTCCAGCCTCTTGCCACGGAGGGTACACGCTACTCTCGCCACCGCTCCACGCCCATCTCGTGTTGTCTTATTCCGGCCTTAGTCTGCCCGAGGCAAGGCTTACCCATGACGAGGCATGTGACCAGCTAAAGGGTCCTCGATCATCAAGCCTACATCGAGACGGTCCTTAATCGACTCAGACGGAGACACTACACCGAGACTCTCTTCTCGTGCAAGTCACCCGCCCGGTCTCAGCTTAATCATTTCAAACCCAAAGTTGGTACCTGGCAGAGGTACATCTTTTCCGATGTTGAACCTATCAAGGCCTTTGATAGATCCATCATCAAGTTTTATTTTCGAAAAACTTCCCACCCACTTTTGCCACATCATATTTTGTAAAAACAAAACCTTTTGTTTTTCTAAAGCAAAGCTAAGCATCAAAAAGCTTTTGTAAAACAGGTGATCAAGGAAGGTAATCAAATTCAAGGAAGGTAATGCAGGAATTGTTTTATCAATCAACTCCTATCACCTAATGCATCAAGCAAGTGAGAAAGATTTTAAAATATCAAGGGAAGGTGGCAAATGCACCGGGGCTTGCCTTCGTTTACAGGTGATTCAGGCTCGGATCCACAAATGTCGAAGTAGAAACTATTCCCGGCCTGAGTGTCCAAAGGTGGTTGTACTTGAGCTTCAGTAACTTCTATCTCTTCTTCACGTTCTAATCATAGCCATTCACAAGTATAAGAATGGATGCCATGGGATGCTCATGAGGATGCAAACATAAACTTATTAGTTATGTCTTGAATACAACTTGCCTTCACGGAGTTCCGGGAACTTAGGGTTTCCGGAGTCAGTAAAGGAGTCCATGGAGCAGGGGGGGTGGTTTTGGGTTTAGTGATCAAACAAGGTCCAAATCAAACCAAACTCTACCCATGGCTTCTAAATAATGTGATAAGCTCACATAAAAAGTTTGGGAAATTTTGGGCTTATTATTTATTCTCTAAAAATCCAGAACCAATAGTTTAGGCTATTTTAAATACCCTAAAATTCCCTATTTGATCTAAAAATCATGAAACTATTTTTAATAAATTCTATGGAAAATAACAAACCTAGGAAAATTGGTCTCATAATTTTACCATTTTTCTATAATTTTTAACAGGCTTCTAAAGCTCCACTGAAAAAGAAAAGGAAAAACTCTAAAACAGTACTGGGCCGGATTCAGCCCATCGGCCCAGGTCCAGAGGGAAAGCGCGCCCGCGCACTCCGCGCCCTGGCGACTTTGCACAGGGGCCCTCGCGCTTCTGGTTAAACAGAACTAGGTCCCTTTACTATTGTTTTGAGTCACTGACGGTTTGCACAAATGCCCTTGGGGTCTTGTCAATTCACAACACGAGGTCCTCGACGTCGATCACGCACGGCCGCGCTCCGGCGAGCAAGCAGACCGGCCGTTTGGGGCAGCGGCTGAGCTCTCCGAGCGGCGGACATGGAATTAAACCCCTAGGGAGCATTTCCCCTAACCTAATTGCACTAATGGTGGACTAGGGAGCTCCGGCCACGGTGGCCGTAAACACAACGACAACATGAGCGTGTTCCCGGCGATAGGCGCCGGTCTAGTTCAATTAAAGGGGTCGGAGAGCATCACAGAGACATGAGCATGCTCAAACGAAGGCGCAGAGGACAGGAACGGACCGGAGTTGGGCTGGCGACGGTGAGCTTGAGTCACGGCGGCGGAAAACCAATTTGGGGGCAACGAGCAATTCAGGCGAGCGGGTGGACGATCGAGTATGGAAACGGGTGCTAGAGCTTCACAAGTTCATGGCGCAACTAGCCCTGCCCTCAATTTATAGAAGGGCAAAGCAGTGGCCACGAATTTGAGGGGGACGCGCGGCGGCCGGAGAGGAGGAAGAAGCACTGGCTTCGCGGGTACGTGGCCAACGACGTGGCGGTAACTCCGGTGAGCCACGGAGGGGTCAGTGAAGGTCACGGCGACACGGTGAAAGTGTAGAGCCACGCGGCACCCGGCCGAGAGGCGGCGGTCGACGGCGAGGTAATCCACATCCGCCGCGGTAACGATGGTACGGTGGCCGGGGTTGTTTAATGGCTGAAGTTTATCCACAGCGAGGACACCTACGTGACCCAAAGTGTGGTCCAGCCAAGCCACGCTCGGATTACGGCAACCGTGGCACGAATCGCGGCGGAGGAAGTCGTCGGCGGCGAGGGTAATCCTGCTGGCGATCTTATCTGCTCGGGTACTGTACCATGGGAAGACCCCATCAATTAGCCTGACAGAGCAAGTTCAGAGCAGTATTTCTCCAAATTTTACACTGCAACTTTGTCAATACTCTGTACCAAAGTTGTAGAGTTACAAACCAGCTACAATTCAACTATAGGATTTGAACACATTTGAGTACAAAATCAAGGTTGAACTCGTGCTCAAAGTTGGCTCTGTTACACTGAAACTCTGAACTTCAGACTGAATCAGCCTGACAGCCAGTTTTGGATTGGGTTTTTCTCTAAATTTCTCATAACAACTAATCTCACACTCATTAGCAAAGTTGTTCCCCTATGATTGAGCTACAAACTTGATGTGGTGACCTAGGGCAAAACCCTATATTCTGAAAGATACAAGGCTCCAAAGTTGAGCCAGTATCACAAAAATCCAGACTTAGACTATATAGAGGTCAAGTGATACTTTTTGCAAATAAACCCAAAACTTAGGGTTTGGCTTTTAAGTCCACATATTTGTGAACCAAAGGACTTAAAATACTTATTTGGCTTGGTTTTTGCACTTTAGCCCAAAAGTGGGCTAATTTTGCACATAGGTCCCTAGGGTTTGGACTTAGGGTTTTTCCAGGGTTCTAATTGGGGTTCCTGGTATTCCAAGGGTTTAAATGTGATTCAACTTTATTGTTGGGGTTATTTTATGACTTTTACCCTAAAGTCTTTAGGTTTTCTTAACTTGGGTTAAGCTTTACCCCTTTAACCACTATTTAGGGTTAAGTTCTTAAACCAGGGTCCTATTTGTAAAACATTAAAACAATACAACTTGTTTGAAATTTTTGCCTAATGAATGCACTCTAGGTGTATCAAACATATGCAATGCCCATGCTCATGATGCCATGCTCAAGTTTTAGTTATAGTAACACCAGGGGTGTTACAGTGTGGCCATTTATCATCAACTAGAGGCTCATAAACCTCATCCACATATGTTTCCTTGCCATAGATTACATTCTTGGATTTCTGGTGGAAACCATTTCTTGGTTAAAAACTCGTACGTGTTAGCCTTCGGTATTATTGAAAATGGTCATTCATGGCTATTTTCGGCAAAATGGGGGTTGTGTGGCCATTGATCATCGACCAGAGGCTCGTACACCTCACCCCACATATGTTTCCTTGCCATAGATCACATTCTTGGATTTCTGGTGGAGACCATTTCTTGGGCAAAAATCCGAATGTGTTAGCCTTTGGTATTTTTGAAAATGGTCATTCATGGCTATTTTCGACAAAAATGGGGTTTGTGTGGCCATTGATCTTCGACCAGAGGCTCATACACCTCACCCCACATATGTTTCCTTGTCGTAGATCACATTCTTGGATTTCTGGTGGAGACCATTTCTTGGTCAAAAATCCGTAGGTCTTAGCCTCTAATATTATTGAAAATGGTCGCTCATGGCTATTTTCGGCAAAATGGGGGTTGTGTGGCCATTGATCATCGACTAGAGGCTCATACACCTAACTACACATATGTTTCCTTGCCATAGATCACATTCTTGGATTTCTGGTGGAGACCATTTCTTGGTCTAAAATCCGTAGGTGTTAGCCTCTAGTATTATTGAAAATGGTCGCTCATGGCTATTTTCAAGGTCGCTCATGGCTATTTTCATAAAAAATGGGGGTTGTGTGGCCATTTATCATCGACTAGAGGCTCATAAACCTCACCCCACATATGTTTCCTTGCCATAGATTACATTCTTGGATTTCTGGTGGAAACCATTTCTTGGTTAAAAACTCGTACGTGTTAGCCTTCGGTATTATTGAAAATGGTCATTCATGGCTATTTTCGGCAAAATGGGGGTTGTGTGGCCATTGATCGTCGACCAGAGGCTCATACACCTCACCCCACATATGTTTCCTTGTCGTAGATCACATTTTTGGATTTCTGGTGGAGACCATTTCTTGGTCAAAAACTCGTACGTGTTAGCCTTCGATATTATTGAAAATGGTCGTTCATGGCTATTTTCGACAAAAAATCTGTAGGTGTTAGCCTTCGATATTATTGAAAATGGTCGTTCATGGCTATTTTCGACAAAAATGGGGGTTGTGTGGCCATTGATCATCGACCAGACGCTCATACTCTCCACCATAAATCCAAGAATGTGATCTATGGCAAGGAAACATATGTGTAGTGAGGTGTATGAGCCTCTGGTCGAAGATCAATGGCCACACAACCTTTCCTTGCCATAGATCACATTCTTGGATTTCTGGTGGAGACCATTTCTTGGTCAAAAATCCGTAGGTGTTAGCCTTCGGTATTATTGAAAATGGTCGTTCATGGCTATTTTCGACAAAAATGGGGGTTGTGTGGCCATTGATCATCGACCAGACGCTCATACACCTCACCCCACATATGTTTCCTTGTCGTAGATCACATTCTTGGATTTCTGGTGGAGACCATTTCTTGGTAAAAAATCCATAGGTGTTAGCCTTCGATATTATTGAAAATGGTCGTTCATGGCTATTTTCGACAAAAATGGGGGTTGTGTGGCCATTGATCATCGACCAGACGCTCATACACCTCACCCCACATATGTTTCCTTGCCATAGATCACATTCTTGGATTTCTGGTGGAGACCATTTCTTGGTCTAAAATCCGTAGGTGTTAGCCTCTATTATTATTGAAAATGGTCGCTCATGGCTATTTTCAAGGTCGCTCATGGCTATTTTCATAAAAAATGGGGGTTGTGTGGCCATTTATCATCGACTAGAGGCTCATAAACCTCATCCCACATATGTTTCCTTGCCATAGATTACATTCTTGGATTACTGGTGGAAACCATTTCTTGGTTAAAAACTCGTACGTGTTAGCCTTCGGTATTATTGAAAATGGTCATTCATGGCTATTTTCGGCAAAATGGGGGTTGTGTGGCCATTGATCATCGACCAGAGGCTCGTACACCTCACCCCACATATGTTTCCTTGCCATAGATCACATTCTTGGATTTCTGGTGGAGACCATTTCTTGGGCAAAAATCCGAATGTGTTAGCCTTTGGTATTTTTGAAAATGGTCATTCATGGCTATTTTCGACAAAAATGGGGGTTGTGTGGCCATTGATCTTCGACCAGAGGCTCATACACCTCACTACACATATGTTTCCTTGCCATAGATCACATTCTTGGATTTATGGTGGAGACCATTTCTTGGTCAAAAATCCGTAGGTGTTAGCCTTCAGTGTCATTGAAAATGGTCGTTCATGGCTATTTTCGACAAAAATTAGGGTTGTGTGGCCATTGATCGTCGACCAGAGGCTCATACACCTCACCCCACATATGTTTCCTTGCCATAGATCACATTCTTGGATTTCTGGTGGAGACCATTTCTTGGTCAAAAATCCGTAGGTGTTAGCCTTCGGTATTATTGAAAATGGTCATTCATGGCTATTTTCGACAAAAATGGGGGTTGTGTGGCCATTGATCATCGACTAGAGGCTCATACACCTCACCCCACATATGTTTCCTTGCCATAGATCACATTCTTGGATTTCTGGTGGAGACCATTTCTTGGTCTAAAATCCGTAGGTGTTAGCCTCTAGTATTATTGAAAATGGTCGCTCATGGCTATTTTCAAGGTCGCTCATGGCTATTTTCATAAAAAATGGGGGTTGTGTGGCCATTTATCATCGACTAGAGGCTCATAAACCTCACCCCACATATGTTTCCTTGCCATAGATTACATTTTGGATTTCTGGTGGAGACCATTTCTTGGTCAAAAATCCGTAGGTCTTAGCCTCTAGTATTATTGAAAATGGTCGCTGTTAGCCTTCGGTATTATTGAAAATGGTCATTCATGGCTATTTTCGGCAAAATGTGGGTTGTGTGGCCATTGATCGTCGACCAGAGGCTCATAAACCTCACCCCACATATGTTTCCTTGCCATAGATTACATTCTTGGATTTCTGGTGGAAACCATTTCTTGGTTAAAAACTCGTACGTGTTAGCCTTTGGTATTATTGAAAATGGTCATTCATGGCTATTTTCGGCAAAATGGGGGTTGTGTGGCCATTGATCGTCGACCAGAGGCTCATACACCTCACCCCACATATGTTTCCTTGTCATAGATCACATTCTTGGATTTCTGGTGGAGACCATTTCTTGGTCAAAAATCCGTAGGTCTTAGCCTCTAATATTATTGAAAATGGTCGCTCATGGCTATTTTCGGCAAAATGGGGGTTGTGTGGCCATTGATCATCGACCAGAGGCTCGTACACCTCACCCCACATATGTTTCCTTGCCATAGATCACATTCTTGGATTTCTGGTGGAGACCATTTCTTGGTCAAAAATCCGTAGGTGTTACCCTTCGGTATTATTGAAAATGGTCGTTCATGGCTATTTTCGACAAAAATGGGGGTTGTGTGGCCATTGATCATCGACCAGACGCTCATACACCTCACCCCACATATGTTTCCTTGTCGTAGATCACATTCTTGGATTTCTGGTGGAGACCATTTCTTGGTAAAAAATCCGTAGGTGTTAGCCTTCGATATTATTGAAAATGGTCGTTCATGGCTATTTTCGACAAAAATGGGGGTTGTGTGGCCATTGATCATCGACCAGACGCTCATACACCTCACCCCACATATGTTTCCTTGCCATAGATCACATTCTTGGATTTCTGGTGGAGACCATTTCTTGGTCTAAAATCCGTAGGTGTTAGCCTCTAGTATTATTGAAAATGGTCGCTCATGGCTATTTTCAAGGTCGCTCATGGCTATTTTCATAAAAAATGGGGGTTGTGTGGCCATTTATCATCAACTAGAGGCTCATAAACCTCATCCACATATGTTTCCTTGCCATAGATTACATTCTTGGATTTCTGGTGGAAACCATTTCTTGGTTAAAAACTCGTACGTGTTAGCCTTCGGTATTATTGAAAATGGTCATTCATGGCTATTTTCGGCAAAATGGGGGTTGTGTGGCCATTGATCATCGACCAGAGGCTCGTACACCTCACCCCACATATGTTTCCTTGCCATAGATCACATTCTTGGATTTCTGGTGGAGACCATTTCTTGGGCAAAAATCCGAATGTGTTAGCCTTTGGTATTTTTGAAAATGGTCATTCATGGCTATTTTCGACAAAAATGGGGTTTGTGTGGCCATTGATCTTCGACCAGAGGCTCATACACCTCACCCCACATATGTTTCCTTGTCGTAGATCACATTCTTGGATTTCTGGTGGAGACCATTTCTTGGTCAAAAATCCGTAGGTCTTAGCCTCTAATATTATTGAAAATGGTCGCTCATGGCTATTTTCGGCAAAATGGGGGTTGTGTGGCCATTGATCATCGACTAGAGGCTCATACACCTAACTACACATATGTTTCCTTGCCATAGATCACATTCTTGGATTTCTGGTGGAGACCATTTCTTGGTCTAAAATCCGTAGGTGTTAGCCTCTAGTATTATTGAAAATGGTCGCTCATGGCTATTTTCAAGGTCGCTCATGGCTATTTTCATAAAAAATGGGGGTTGTGTGGCCATTTATCATCGACTAGAGGCTCATAAACCTCACCCCACATATGTTTCCTTGCCATAGATTACATTCTTGGATTTCTGGTGGAAACCATTTCTTGGTTAAAAACTCGTACGTGTTAGCCTTCGGTATTATTGAAAATGGTCATTCATGGCTATTTTCGGCAAAATGGGGGTTGTGTGGCCATTGATCGTCGACCAGAGGCTCATACACCTCACCCCACATATGTTTCCTTGTCGTAGATCACATTTTTGGATTTCTGGTGGAGACCATTTCTTGGTCAAAAACTCGTACGTGTTAGCCTTCGATATTATTGAAAATGGTCGTTCATGGCTATTTTCGACAAAAAATCTGTAGGTGTTAGCCTTCGATATTATTGAAAATGGTCGTTCATGGCTATTTTCGACAAAAATGGGGGTTGTGTGGCCATTGATCATCGACCAGACGCTCATACTCTCCACCATAAATCCAAGAATGTGATCTATGGCAAGGAAACATATGTGTAGTGAGGTGTATGAGCCTCTGGTCGAAGATCAATGGCCACACAACCTTTCCTTGCCATAGATCACATTCTTGGATTTCTGGTGGAGACCATTTCTTGGTCAAAAATCCGTAGGTGTTAGCCTTCGGTATTATTGAAAATGGTCGTTCATGGCTATTTTCGACAAAAATGGGGGTTGTGTGGCCATTGATCATCGACCAGACGCTCATACACCTCACCCCACATATGTTTCCTTGTCGTAGATCACATTCTTGGATTTCTGGTGGAGACCATTTCTTGGTAAAAAATCCATAGGTGTTAGCCTTCGATATTATTGAAAATGGTCGTTCATGGCTATTTTCGACAAAAATGGGGGTTGTGTGGCCATTGATCATCGACCAGACGCTCATACACCTCACCCCACATATGTTTCCTTGCCATAGATCACATTCTTGGATTTCTGGTGGAGACCATTTCTTGGTCTAAAATCCGTAGGTGTTAGCCTCTAGTATTATTGAAAATGGTCGCTCATGGCTATTTTCAAGGTCGCTCATGGCTATTTTCATAAAAAATGGGGGTTGTGTGGCCATTTATCATCGACTAGAGGCTCATAAACCTCATCCCACATATGTTTCCTTGCCATAGATTACATTCTTGGATTACTGGTGGAAACCATTTCTTGGTTAAAAACTCGTACGTGTTAGCCTTCGGTATTATTGAAAATGGTCATTCATGGCTATTTTCGGCAAAATGGGGGTTGTGTGGCCATTGATCATCGACCAGAGGCTCGTACACCTCACCCCACATATGTTTCCTTGCCATAGATCACATTCTTGGATTTCTGGTGGAGACCATTTCTTGGGCAAAAATCCGAATGTGTTAGCCTTTGGTATTTTTGAAAATGGTCATTCATGGCTATTTTCGACAAAAATGGGGGTTGTGTGGCCATTGATCTTCGACCAGAGGCTCATACACCTCACTACACATATGTTTCCTTGCCATAGATCACATTCTTGGATTTATGGTGGAGACCATTTCTTGGTCAAAAATCCGTAGGTGTTAGCCTTCAGTGTCATTGAAAATGGTCGTTCATGGCTATTTTCGACAAAAATTAGGGTTGTGTGGCCATTGATCGTCGACCAGAGGCTCATACACCTCACCCCACATATGTTTCCTTGCCATAGATCACATTCTTGGATTTCTGGTGGAGACCATTTCTTGGTCAAAAATCCGTAGGTGTTAGCCTTCGGTATTATTGAAAATGGTCATTCATGGCTATTTTCGACAAAAATGGGGGTTGTGTGGCCATTGATCATCGACTAGAGGCTCATACACCTCACCCCACATATGTTTCCTTGCCATAGATCACATTCTTGGATTTCTGGTGGAGACCATTTCTTGGTCTAAAATCCGTAGGTGTTAGCCTCTAGTATTATTGAAAATGGTCGCTCATGGCTATTTTCAAGGTCGCTCATGGCTATTTTCATAAAAAATGGGGGTTGTGTGGCCATTTATCATCGACTAGAGGCTCATAAACCTCACCCCACATATGTTTCCTTGCCATAGATTACATTTTGGATTTCTGGTGGAGACCATTTCTTGGTCAAAAATCCGTAGGTCTTAGCCTCTAGTATTATTGAAAATGGTCGCTGTTAGCCTTCGGTATTATTGAAAATGGTCATTCATGGCTATTTTCGGCAAAATGTGGGTTGTGTGGCCATTGATCGTCGACCAGAGGCTCATACACCTCACCCCACATATGTTTCCTTGTCGTAGATCACATTCTTGGATTTCTGGTGGAGACCATTTCTTGGTCAAAAATTCGTAGGTGTTAGCCTTCGATATTATTGAAAATGGTCGTTCATGGCTATTTTCGACAAAAATGGGGGTTGTGTGGCCATTGATCATCGACCATAGGCTCATACACCTCACCCCACATATGTTTCCTTGCCATAGATCACATTCTTGGATTTCTGGTGGAGACCATTTCTTGGTCAAAAACCGTAGGTGTTAGCCTTCGGTATTATTGTAAATGGTCATTCATGGCTATTTTCGACAAAAATGGGGGTTGTGTGGCAATTGATCATCGACCAGAGGCTCATACACCTCACCCCACATATGTTTCCTTGCCATAGATCACATTCTTGGATTTCTGGTGGAGACCATTTCTTGGTCAAAAATCCGTAGGTCTTAGCCTCTAGTATTATTGAAAATGGTCGCTCATGGCTATTTTCATAAAAAATGGGGGTTGTGTGGCCATTGATCATCGACCAAGCCATGAACGACCATTTTCAAAAATACCAAAGGCTAACACGTACGGATTTTTGACCAAGAAATGGTCTCCACCAGAAATCCAAGAATGTGATCTATGGCAAGGAAACATATGTGGGGTGAGGTGTATGAGCCTCTGGTCGATGATCAATGGCCACACAACCCCCATTTTTGTCGAAAATAGCCATGAACGACCATTTTCAATAATACCGAAGGCTAACACCTACGGATTTTTGACCAAGAAATGGTCTCCACCTGAAATCCAAGAATGTGATCTATGGCAAGGAAACATATGTGTAGTGAGGTGTACGAGCCTCTGGTCAATGATCAATGGCCACAAAACCCCCATTTTGCCGAAAATAGCCATGAACGACCATTTTCAATAATACCGAAGGCTAACACCTACGGATTTTTGACCAAGAAATGGTCTCCACCAGAAATCCAAGAATGTGATCTATGGCAAGGAAACATATGTGGGGGTTGTGTGGCCATTGATCATCGACTAGAGGCTCGTACACCTCACCCCACATATGTTTCCTTGCCATAGATCACATTCTTGGATTTCTGGTGGGGACCATTTCTTGGTCAAAAATCCGTAGGTGTTAGCCTTCGGTATTATTGTAAATGGTCATTCATGGCTATTTTCGACAAAAATGGGGGTTGTGTGGCCATTGATCATCGACCATAGGCTCATACACCTCACCCCACATATGTTTCCTTGCCATAGATCACATTCTTGGATTTCTGGTGGAGACCATTTCTTGGTTAAAAACTCGTACGTGTTAGCCTTCGGTATTATTGAAAATGGTCATTCATGGCTATTTTCGGCAAAATGGGGTTTGTGTGGCCATTGATCATCGACCAGAGGCTCATACACCTCACTACACATATGTTTCCTTGCCATAGATCACATTCTTGGATTTATGGTGGAGACCATTTCTTGGTCAAAAATCCGTAGGTGTTAGCCGTCAGTGTCATTGAAAATGGTCGTTCATGGCTATTTTCGACAATAATTAGGGTTGTGTGGCCATTGATCATCGACCAGGGGCTCGTACACCTCACCCCACACCCATTTTTTATGAAAATATCCATGAGCGACCTTGAAAATAGCCATGAGCGACCATTTTCAATAATATTAGAGGCTAAGACCTACGGATTTTTGACCAAGAAATGGTCTCCACCAGAAATCCAAGAATGTGATCTATGGCAAGGAAACATATGTGGGGTGAGGTGTATGAGCCTCTGGTCGATGATCAATGGCCACACAACCCCCATTTTGCCGAAAATAGCCATGAATGACCATTTTCAAAAATACCAAAGGCTAACACGTACGGATTTTTGACCAAGAAATGGTCTCCACCAGAAATCCAAGAATGTGATCTATGGCAAGGAAACATATGTGGGGTGAGGTGTACAAGCCTCTGGTCGGTGATCAATGGCCACACAACCCCCATTTGTGTCGAAAATAGCCATGAATGACCATTTTCAATAATACCGAAGGCTAACACCTACGGATTTTTGACCAAGAAATGGTCTCTACCATAAATCCAAGAATGTGATATATGGCAAGGAAACATATGTGTAGTGAGGCCAGACGCTCATACACCTCACCCCACATATGTTTCCTTGCCATAGATCACATTCTTGGATTTCTGGTGGAGACCATTTCTTGGTCAAAAATCCGTAGGTGTTAGCCTTCGGTATTATTGAAAATGGTCGTTCATGGCTATTTTCGACAAAAATGGGGGTTGTGTGGCCATTGATCATCGACCAGAGGCTCATACACCTCACCCCACATATGTTTCCTTGCCATAGATCACATTCTTGGATTTCTGGTGGAGACCATTTCTTGGTCAAAAATCCGTAGGTGTTAGCCTTCGGTATTATTGAAAATGGTCGTTCATGGCTATTTTCATAAAAAATGGGGGTTGTGTGGCCATTGATCATCGACCAGAGGCTCATACACCTCACCCCACATATGTTTCCTTGCCATAGATCACATTCTTGGATTTCTGGTGGAGACCATTTCTTGGTCAAAAATCCGTAGGTGTTAGCCTTCGGTATTATTGTAAATGGTCATTCATGGCTATTTTCGACAAAAATGGGGGTTGTGTGGCCATTGATCATCGACCAGAGGCTCATACACCTCACCCCACATATGTTTCCTTGCCATAGATCACATTCTTGGATTTCTGGTGGAGACCATTTCTTGGTCAAAAATCCGTAGGTCTTAGCCTCTAATATTATTGAAAATGGTCGCTCATGGCTATTTTCATAAAAAAATGGGGGTTGTGTGGCCATTGATCATCGACCAGACGCTCATACACCTCACCCCACATATGTTTCCTTGCCATAGATCACATTCTTGGATTTCTGGTGGAGACCATTTCTTGGTCTAAAATCCGTAGGTGTTAGCCTCTAGTATTATTGAAAATGGTCGCTCATGGCTATTTTCAAGGTCGCTCATGGCTATTTTCATAAAAAATGGGGGTTGTGTGGCCATTTATCATCGACTAGAGGCTCATAAACCTCACCCCACATATGTTTCCTTGCCATAGATTACATTCTTGGATTTCTGGTGGAAACCATTTCTTGGTTAAAAACTCGTACGTGTTAGCCTTCGGTATTATTGAAAATGGTCATTCATGGCTATTTTCGGCAAAATGGGGGTTGTGTGGCCATTGATCGTCGACCAGAGGCTCATACACCTCACCCCACATATGTTTCCTTGTCGTAGATCACATTCTTGGATTTCTGGTGGAGACCATTTCTTGGTCAAAAATCCGTAGGTGTTAGCCTTCGATATTATTGAAAATGGTCGTTCATGGCTATTTTCGACAAAAATGGGGGTTGTGTGGCCATTGATCATCGACCAGAGGCTCATACACCTCACCCCACATATGTTTCCTTGCCATAGATCACATTCTTGGATTTCTGGTGGAGACCATTTCTTGGTCAAAAATCCGTAGGTCTTAGCCTCTAATATTATTGAAAATGGTCGTTCATGGCTATTTTCGACAAAAATGGGGGTTGTGTGGCCATTGATCATCGACCAGAGGCTCATACACCTCACCCCACATATGTTTCCTTGCCATAGATCACATTCTTGGATTTCTGGTGGAGACCATTTCTTGGTCAAAAATCCGTAGGTGTTAGCCTTCGGTATTATTGAAAATGGTCGTTCATGCTATTTTCTACAAAAATAGGGGGTTGTGTGGCCATTGATCATCGACCAGACGCTCATACACCTCACCCCACATATGTTTCCTTGCCATAGATCACATTCTTGGATTTCTGGTGGAGACCATTCCTTGGTCTAAAATCCGTAGGTGTTAGCCTCTAGTATTATTGAAAATGGTCGCTCATGGCTATTTTCAAGGTCGCTCATGGCTATTTTCATAAAAAATGGGGGTTGTGTGGCCATTTATCATCGACTAGAGGCTCATAAACCTCACCCCACATATGTTTCCTTGCCATAGATTACATTCTTGGATTTTTGGTGGAAACCATTTCTTGGTTAAAAACTCGTACGTGTTAGCCTTCGGTATTATTGAAAATGGTCATTCATGGCTATTTTCGGCAAAATGGGGGTTGTGTGGCCATTGATCATCGACCAGAGGCTCGTACACCTCACCCCACATATGTTTCCTTGCCATAGATCACATTCTTGGATTTCTGGTGGAGACCATTTCTTGGTCAAAAATCCGTACGTGTTAGCCTTTGGTATTTTTGAAAATGGTCATTCATGGCTATTTTCGACAAAAATGGTGGTTGTCTGGCCATTGATCATCGACTAGAGGCTCATACACCTCACCCCACATATGTTTCCTTGCCATAGATCACATTCTTGGATTTTTGGTGGAGACCATTTCTTTGTCAAAAATCCGTAGGTGTTAGCCTTCGGTATTATTGAAAATGGTCGTTCATGGCTATTTTCGACAAAAATGGGGGTTGTGTGGCCATTGATCATCGACCAGACGCTCATACACCTCACCCCACATATGTTTCCTTGTCATAGATCACATTCTTGGATTTCTGGTGGAGACCATTTCTTGGTCTAAAATCCGTAGGTGTTAGCCTCTAGTATTATTGAAAATGGTCGCTCATGGCTATTTTCAAGGTCGTTCATGGCTATTTTCGACAAAAATGGGGGTTGTGTGGCCATTGATCATCGACCAGACGCTCATACACCTCACCCCACATATGTTTCCTTGCCATAGATCACATTCTTGGATTTCTGGTGGAAACCATTTCTTGGTTAAAAACTCGTACGTGTTAGCCTTCAGTATTATTGAAAATGGTCATTCATGGCTATTTTCGACAAAAATGGGGGTTGTGTGGCCATTGATCATCGACCAGAGGCTCATACACCACACCCCACATATGTTTCCTTGCCATAGATCACATTCTTGGATTTCTGGTGGAGACCATTTCTTGGTCAAAAATCCGTAGGTGTTAGCCTTCGGTATTATTGTAAATGGTCATTCTATGGCAAGGAAACATATGTGGGGTGAGGTGTATGAGCGTCTGGTCGATGATCAATGGCCACACAACCCCCATTTTTGCCGAAAATAGTCATGAGCGACCATTTTCAATAATACTAGAGGCTAAGACCTACGGATTTTTGACCAAGAAATGGTCTCCACCAGAAATCCAAGAATGTGATCTATGGCAAGGAAACATATGTGGGGTGAGGTGTATGAGCCTCTGGTCGATGATCAATGGCCACACAACCCCCATTTTTGTCGAAAATAGCCATGAATGACCATTTTCAATAATACCGAAGGCTAACAGTGACCATTTTCAATAATACTAGAGGCTAAGACCTACGGATTTTTGACCAAGAAATGGTCTCCACCAGAAATCCAAGAATGTGATCTATGGCAAGGAAACATATGTGGGGTGAGGTGTATGAGCCTCTGGTCGATGATCAATGGCCACACAACCCCCATTTTTTATGAAAATAGCCATGAGCGACCTTGAAAATAGCCATGAGCGACCATTTTCAATAATACTAGAGGCTGACACGTACGGATTTTTGACCAAGAAATGGTCTTAGCCTCTAATATTCTTGGATTTCTGGTGGAGACCATTTCTTGGTCAAAAATCCGTAGGTGTTAGCCTTCGATATTATTGAAAATGGTCGTTCATGGCTATTTTCGACAAAAATGGGGGTTGTGTGGCCATTGATCATCGACCAGAGGCTCGTACACCTCACTACACATATGTTTCCTTGCCATAGATCACATTCTTGGATTTCTGGTGGAGACGATTTTTTGGTCAAAAATCCGTAGGTGTTAGCCTTCTGTATTATTGAAAATGGTCGTTCATGGCTATTTTCGACAAAAATGGGGGTTGTGTGGCCATTGATCATCGACCAGACGCTCATACACCTCACCCCACATATGTTTCCTTGTCGTAGATCACATTCTTGGATTTCTGGTGGAGACCATTTCTTGGTCAGAAATCCGTAGGTCTTAGCCTCTAATATTATTGAAAATGGTCGCTCATGGCTATTTTCATAAAAAAATGGGGGTTGTGTGGCCATTTATCATCGACTAGAGGCTCATAAATCTCACCCCACATATGTTTCCTTGCCATAGATCACATTCTTGGATTTCTGGTGGAGACCATTTCTTGGTCAAAAATCCATAGGTGTTAGCCTTCGGTATTATTGTAAATGGTCATTCATGGCTATTTTCGGCAAAATGGACCATTTCTTGGTCAAAAATCCGTAGGTGTTAGCCTTCGGTATTATTGAAAATGGTCGTTCATGGCTATTTTTGACAAAAATGGGGGTTGTGTGGCCATTGATCATCGACTAGAGGCTCATACACCTCACCCCAAATATGTTTCCTTGCCATAGATCACATTCTTGGATTTCTGGTGGAGACCATTTCTTGGTCAAAAATCCGTAGGTGTTAGCCTTCGGTATTATTGTAAATGGTCATTCATGGCTATTTTCGGCAAAATGGGGGTTCTGTGGCCATTGATCATCGACCAGAGGCTCGTACACCTCACCCCACATATGTTTCCTTGCCATAGATCACATTCTTGGATTTCTGGTGGAGACCATTTCTTGGTCAAAAATCCGTAGGTGTTAGCCTTTGGTATTTTTGAAAATGGTCGTTCATGGCTATTTTCGGCAAAATGGGGGTTGTGCGGCCATTGATCGTCGACTAGAGGCTCATACACCTCACCCCACATATGTTTCCTTGCCATAGATCACATTCTTGGATTTATGGTGGAGACCATTTCTTGGTCAAAAATTTGTAGGTGTTAGCCTTAGTGTCATTGAAAATGGTCGTTCATGGCTATTTTCGACAAAAATTAGGGTTGTGTGGCAATTGATCGTCGACCAGAGGCTCATACACCTCACCCCACATATGTTTCCTTGCCATAGATCACATTCTTGGATTTCTGGTGGAGACCATTTCTTGGTCAAAAATCCGTAGGTGTTAGCCTTCGGTATTATTGAAAATGGTCGTTCATGGCTATTTTCGACAAAAATGGGGGTTGTGTGGCCATTGATCATCGACCAGAGGCTCATACACCTCACCCCACATATGTTTCCTTGCCATAGATCACATTCTTGGATTTCTGGTGGAGACCATTTCTTGGTCAAAAATTCGTAGGTCTTAGCCTTCGGTATTATTGAAAATGGTCATTCATGGCTATTTTCGGCAAAATGGGGGTTGTGTGGCCATTGATCATCGACCATAGGCTCATACACCTCACCCCACATATGTTTCCTTGCCATAGATCACATTCTTGGATTTCTGGTGGAGACCATTTCTTGGTCAAAAATCCGTAGGTGTTAGCCTTCGGTATTATTGTAAATGGTCATTCATGGCTATTTTCGACAAAAATGGGGGTTGTGTGGCCATTAATCATCGACCAGAGGCTCATAAAAAATGGGGGTTGTGTGGCCATTTATCATCGACTAGAGGCTCATAAACCTCACCCCACATATGTTTCCTTGCCATAGATCACATTCTTGGATTTCTGGTGGAGACCATTTCTTGGACAAAAATCCGTAGGTCTTAGCCTCTAGTATTATTGAAAATGGTCGCTGTTAGCCTTCAGTATTATTGAAAATGGTCATTCATGGCTATTTTCGACAAAAATGGGGGTTGTGTGGCCATTGATCATCGACTAGAGGCTCATACACCTCACTACACATATGTTTCCTTGCCATAGATCACATTCTTGGATTTCTGGTGGAGACCATTTCTTGGTCTAAAATCCGTAGGTGTTAGCCTCTAGTATTATTGAAAATGGTCGCTCATGGCTATTTTCAAGGTCGCTCATGGCTATTTTCATAAAAAATGGGGGTTGTGTGGCCATTTATCATCGACTAGAGGCTCATAAACCTCACCCCACATATGTTTCCTTGCCATAGATTACATTCTTGGATTTCTGGTGGAAACCATTTCTTGGTTAAAAACTCGTACGTGTTAGCCTTCCGTATTATTGAAAATGGTCGTTCATGGCTATTTTCAAGGTCGCTCATGGCTATTTTCAAGGTCGCTCATGGCTATTTTCATAAAAAATGGGGGTTGTGTGGCCATTGATCGTCGACCAGAGGCTCATACACCTCACCCCACATATGTTTCCTTGCCATAGATCACATTCTTGGATTTCTGGTGGAGACCATTTCTTGGTCAAAAATCCGAATGTGTTAGCCTCCGGTATTTTTGAAAATGGTCATTCATGGCTATTTTCGACAAAAATGGGGGTTGTGTGGCCATTGATCATCGACCAGACGCTCATACACCTCACCCCACATATGTTTCCTTGCCATAGATCACATTCTTGGATTTATGGTGGAGACCATTTCTTGGTCAAAAATCCGTAGGTGTTAGCCTTTGGTATTTTTGAAAATGGTCGTTCATGGCTATTTTCGGCAAAATGGGGGTTGTGCGGCCATTGATCGTCGACTAGAGGCTCATACACCTCACCCCACATATGTTTCCTTGCCATAGATCACATTCTTGGATTTATGGTGGAGACCATTTCTTGGTCAAAAATTTGTAGGTGTTAGCCTTCGATATTATTGAAAATGGTCGTTCATGGCTATTTTCGACAAAAATGGGGGTTGTGTGGCCATTGATCATCGACCAGAGGCTCGTACACCTCACTACACATATGTTTCCTTGCCATAGATCACATTCTTGGATTTCTGGTGGAGACGATTTCTTGGTCAAAAATCCGTAGGTGTTAGCCTTCTGTATTATTGAAAATGGTCGTTCATGGCTATTTTCGACAAAAATGGGGGTTGTGTGGCCATTGATCATCGACCAGACGCTCATACACCTCACCCCACATATGTTTCCTTGTCGTAGATCACATTCTTGGATTTCTGGTGGAGACCATTTCTTGGTCAGAAATCCGTAGGTCTTAGCCTCTAATATTATTGAAAATGGTCGCTCATGGCTATTTTCATAAAAAAATGGGGGTTGTGTGGCCATTTATCATCGACTAGAGGCTCATAAATCTCACCCCACATATGTTTCCTTGCCATAGATCACATTCTTGGATTTCTGGTGGAGACCATTTCTTGGTCAAAAATCCGTAGGTGTTAGCCTTCGGTATTATTGTAAATGGTCATTCATGGCTATTTTCGGCAAAATGGACCATTTCTTGGTCAAAAATCCGTAGGTGTTAGCCTTCGGTATTATTGAAAATGGTCGTTCATGGCTATTTTTGACAAAAATGGGGGTTGTGTGGCCATTGATCATCGACTAGAGGCTCATACACCTCACCCCAAATATGTTTCCTTGCCATAGATCACATTCTTGGATTTCTGGTGGAGACCATTTCTTGGTCAAAAATCCGTAGGTGTTAGCCTTCGGTATTATTGTAAATGGTCATTCATGGCTATTTTCGGCAAAATGGGGGTTCTGTGGCCATTGATCATCGACCAGAGGCTCGTACACCTCACCCCACATATGTTTCCTTGCCATAGATCACATTCTTGGATTTCTGGTGGAGACCATTTCTTGGTCAAAAATCCGTAGGTGTTAGCCTTTGGTATTTTTGAAAATGGTCGTTCATGGCTATTTTCGGCAAAATGGGGGTTGTGCGGCCATTGATCGTCGACTAGAGGCTCATACACCTCACCCCACATATGTTTCCTTGCCATAGATCACATTCTTGGATTTATGGTGGAGACCATTTCTTGGTCAAAAATTTGTAGGTGTTAGCCTTAGTGTCATTGAAAATGGTCGTTCATGGCTATTTTCGACAAAAATTAGGGTTGTGTGGCCATTGATCGTCGACCAGAGGCTCATACACCTCACCCCACATATGTTTCCTTGCCATAGATCACATTCTTGGATTTCTGGTGGAGACCATTTCTTGGTCAAAAATCCGTAGGTGTTAGCCTTCGGTATTATTGAAAATGGTCGTTCATGGCTATTTTCGACAAAAATGGGGGTTGTGTGGCCATTGATCATCGACCAGAGGCTCATACACCTCACCCCACATATGTTTCCTTGCCATAGATCACATTCTTGGATTTCTGGTGGAGACCATTTCTTGGTCAAAAATTCGTAGGTCTTAGCCTTCGGTATTATTGAAAATGGTCATTCATGGCTATTTTCGGCAAAATGGGGGTTGTGTGGCCATTGATCATCGACCATAGGCTCATACACCTCACCCCACATATGTTTCCTTGCCATAGATCACATTCTTGGATTTCTGGTGGAGACCATTTCTTGGTCAAAAATCCGTAGGTGTTAGCCTTCGGTATTATTGTAAATGGTCATTCATGGCTATTTTCGACAAAAATGGGGGTTGTGTGGCCATTAATCATCGACCAGAGGCTCATAAAAAATGGGGGTTGTGTGGCCATTTATCATCGACTAGAGGCTCATAAACCTCACCCCACATATGTTTCCTTGCCATAGATCACATTCTTGGATTTCTGGTGGAGACCATTTCTTGGACAAAAATCCGTAGGTCTTAGCCTCTAGTATTATTGAAAATGGTCGCTGTTAGCCTTCAGTATTATTGAAAATGGTCATTCATGGCTATTTTCGACAAAAATGGGGGTTGTGTGGCCATTGATCATCGACTAGAGGCTCATACACCTCACTACACATATGTTTCCTTGCCATAGATCACATTCTTGGATTTCTGGTGGAGACCATTTCTTGGTCTAAAATCCGTAGGTGTTAGCCTCTAGTATTATTGAAAATGGTCGCTCATGGCTATTTTCAAGGTCGCCCATGGCTATTTTCATAAAAAATGGGGGTTGTGTGGCCATTTATCATCGACTAGAGGCTCATAAACCTCACCCCACATATGTTTCCTTGCCATAGATTACATTCTTGGATTTCTGGTGGAAACCATTTCTTGGTTAAAAACTCGTACGTGTTAGCCTTCGGTATTATTGAAAATGGTCGTTCATGGCTATTTTCAAGGTCGCTCATGGCTATTTTCAAGGTCGCTCATGGCTATTTTCATAAAAAATGGGGGTTGTGTGGCCATTGATCGTCGACCAGAGGCTCATACACCTCACCCCACATATGTTTCCTTGCCATAGATCACATTCTTGGATTTCTGGTGGAGACCATTTCTTGGTCAAAAATCCGAATGTGTTAGCCTCCGGTATTTTTGAAAATGGTCATTCATGGCTATTTTCGACAAAAACGGGGGTTGTGTGGCCATTGATCATCGACCAGACGCTCATACACCTCACCCCACATATGTTTCCTTGCCATAGATCACATTCTTGGATTTATGGTGGAGACCATTTCTTGGTCAAAAATCCGTAGGTGTTAGCCTTCAGTGTCATTGAAAATGGTCGTTCATGGCTATTTTCGACAAAAATTAGGGTTGTGTGGCCATTGATCGTCGACCAGAGGCTCATACACCTCACCCCACATATGTTTCCTTGCCATAGATCACACCATAGATTACATTCTTGGATTTCTGGTGGAAACCATTTCTTGGTTAAAAACTCGTACGTGTTAGCCTTCGGTATTATTGAAAATGGTCATTCATGGCTATTTTCGACAAAAATGGGGGTTGTGTGGCCATTGATCATCGACTAGAGGCTCATACACCTCACCCCACATATCTTTCCTTGCCATAGATCACATTCTTGGATTTCTGGTGGAGACCATTTCTTGGTCAAAAATCCGTAGGTGTTAGCCTTCGGTATTATTGTAAATGGTCATTCTATGGCAAGGAAACATATGTGGGGTGAGGTGTATGAGCGTTTGGTCGATGATCAATGGCCACACAACCCCCATTTTTGCCGAAAATAGCCATGAGCGACCATTTTCAATAATACTAGAGGCTAAGACCTACGGATTTTTGACCAAGAAATGGTCTCCACCAGAAATCCAAGAATGTGATCTATGGCAAGGAAACATATGTGGGGTGAGGTGTATGAGCCTCTGGTCGATGATCAATGGCCACACAACCCCCATTTTTGTCGAAAATAGCCATGAATGAACATTTACAATAATACCGAAGGCTAACACCTACGGATTTTTGACCAAGAAATGGTCTCCACCAGAAATCCAAGAATGTGATCTATGGCAAGGTAACATATGTGGGGTGAGGTGTATGAGCGTCTGGTCGATGATCAATGGCCACACAACCCCCATTTCTTGGTTAAAAATCCGTAGGTGTTAGCCTTTGGTATTATTGAAAATGGTCGTTCATGGCTATTTTCGACAAAAATGGGGGTTGTGTGGCCATTGATCATCGACCAGAGGCTCATACACCTCACCCCACATATGTTTCCTTGCCATAGATCACATTCTTGGATTTCTGGTGGAGACCATTTCTTGGTCAAAAATCCGTAGGTCTTAGCCTTCGGTATTATTGAAAATGGTCATTCATGGCTATTTTCGGCAAAATGGGGGTTGTGTGGCCATTGATCATCGACCATAGGCTCATACACCTCACCCCACATATGTTTCCTTGCCATAGATCACATTCTTGGATTTCTGGTGGAGACCATTTCTTGGTCAAAAATCCGTAGGTGTTAGCCTTCGGTATTATTGTAAATGGTCATTCATGGCTATTTTCGACAAAAATGGGGGTTGTGTGGCCATTGATCATCGACCAGAGGCTCATAAAAAATGGGGGTTGTGTGGCCATTTATCATCGACTAGAGGCTCATAAACCTCACCCCACATATGTTTCCTTGCCATAGATCACATTCTTGGATTTCTGGTGGAGACCATTTCTTGGTCAAAAATCCGTAGGTCTTAGCCTCTAGTATTATTGAAAATGGTCGCTGTTAGCCTTCGGTATTATTGAAAATGGTCATTCATGGCTATTTTCGACAAAAATGGGGGTTGTGTGGCCATTGATCATCGACTAGAGGCTCATACACCTCACTACACATATGTTTCCTTGCCATAGATCACATTCTTGGATTTCTGGTGGAGACCATTTTTTGGTCTAAATTCCGTAGGTGTTAGCCTCTAGTATTATTGAAAATGGTCGCTCATGGCTATTTTCAAGGTCGCTCATGGCTATTTTCATAAAAAAATGGGGGTTGTGTGGCCATTTATCATCGACCAGAGGCTCATACACCTCACCCCACATATGTTTCCTTGCCATAGATCACATTCTTGGATTTCTGGTGGAGACCATTTCTTGGTCAAAAATCTGTAGGTGTTAGCCTTTGATATTATTGAAAACGGTCATTCATGGCTATTTTCGGCAAAATGGGAGTTGTGTGGCCATTGATCATCGACTAGAGGCTCATACACCTCACCCCACATATGTTTCCTTGTCGTAGATCACATTCTTGGATTTCTGGTGGAGACCATTTCTTGGTCTAAAATCCGTAGGTGTTAGCCTCTAGTATTATTGAAAATGATCGCTCATGGCTATTTTCGACAAAAATGGGGGTTGTGTTGCCATTGATCATCGACCAGAGGCTCGTACACTTCACCCCACATATGTTTTCTAGCCATAGATCATAATCTTGGATTTCTCGTGGAGACCATTTCTTGGTTAAAAACTCGTACGTGTTAGCCTTCGGTATTATTGTAAATGGTCATTCATGGCTATTTTCGGCAAAATGGGGGTTGTGTGGCCATTGATCATCGACCAGAGGCTCATACACCTCACCCCACATATGTTTCCTTGCCATAGATCACATTCTTGGATTTCTGGTGGAGACCATTTCTTGCTCAAAAATCCGTAGGTGTTAGCCTTCGGTATTATTGAAAATGGTCATTCATGGCTATTTTGGACAAAAATGGGGGTTGTGTGGCCATTGATCATCGACCAGACGCTCATACACCTCACCCCACATATGTTTCCTTGCCATAGATCACATTCTTGGATTTCTGGTGGAGACCATTGAAAGGGAATTAGGCTTACACCTAGTTCCTATATAATTTTGGTGGTTGAATTGCCCAACACAAATCTTTGGACTAACTAGTTTGTTCTAGTGTATAAGTTATACAGGTGCAAAAGGTTCACACTTAGCCAATAAAAAGACCAAGTGTTGGGTTCAACAAAAGAGCAAAGGAGCAACCGAAGGCTCCTCTGGTCTGGCGCACCGGACTGTCCGGTGCACCACTGGACAGTGTCCGGTGCACCAAAGGACTTCAACGCGAACTCGTCGCCTTCGGGAATTCTCCAGAGCCAGCGCGCTATAATTCACCGGACTGTCCGGTGTACACCGGACAGTGTTCGGTGCTCCAACGGGACGCGGCTCAGGAACTCGCCAGCCTCGGGAAATCAGAGCGGCTGCTCCGCTATAATTCACCGGACATGTCCGGTGTGCACCGGACTGTCCGGTGCATCCACGGAGCAACGGCTACTTCGGCGCCAACGGCTACCTGCGATGCATTTAATGCGTGCGCAGCGCGCGCAGAAGTCAGAGTCGCCCATGCCGGCGCACCGGACAGTGAACAGTGCATGTCCGGTGCGCCACCGGACATCGAGGCGGGCCCAGAAGTCAGAACTCCAACGGTCAGATTCCAACGGCACTGGTGACGTGGCAGGGGCACCGGACATGTCCGGTGTGCACCGGACTGTCCGGTGCGCCATCGAACAGACAGCCTCCACCAACGGTTATTTTGGTGGTTGGGGCTATAAATACCCCAACCACCCAACCATTCATTGCATCCAAGTTTTCCACTTCCCAACTACTTACAAGAGCTCTAGCATTCAATTCTAGACACACCAAAGAGATCAAATCCTCTCCAAATTCCACACAACGCCCTAGTGACTAGAGAGAGAGATTTGCTTGTGTTCTTTCGAGCTCTTGCGCTTGGATTGCTTTCTTCTTTCTTGATTCCTTCATTGCGATCAAACTCACTTGTAATTGAGGCAAGAGACACCAAACTTGTGGTGGTCCTTGTGGGAACTTTGTGTTCCAAGTGATTGAGAAGAGAAAGCTCACTCGATCCGTGGGATCGTTTGAGAGAGGGAAGGGTTGAAAGAGACCCGACCTTTGTGGCCTCCTCAACGGGGAGTAGGTTTGAGAGTACCGAACCTCGGTAAAACAAATCCGCGTGTCACACTCTTCATTTGCTTGCGATTTGTTTTCCACCCTCTCTCGCGGACTCGGTTTCATATTTCTAACGCTAACCCGGCTTGTAGTTGTGTTTATATTTGTAAATTTCAGTTTCGCCCTATTCACCCCCCCCCTCTAGGCGACTATCAATTGGTATCAAAGCCAGGTTCTTCATTAGAGCCTAACCGCTCGAAGTAATGTCGGGAGATCACGCCAAGAAGGAGATGGAGACCGGCGAAAAGCCCACTACAAGCCACGGGAGCACTTCATCGGAAGAGTCCCGCACTAAGAGGAAGGAGAAGAAGAAGAGCTCCTCCAACAAAGGGAAGGAGAAGAAATCTTCTTCTCACCACAAAGAGAAGAAGGAGAAATCTTCCTCTCACAAGCCGCATCGGAGTGGGGACAAGCACAAGAGGATGAGGAAAGTCGTCTACTACGAGACCGACACTTCATCAACATCCACCTCCGGCTCCGACGCGGCGTCCGTCACTTCTAAACGCCAAGAGCGTAAGAAGTATAGTAAGATTCCCCTAAGCTACCCTCGCATTTCTAAACATACACCTTTACTTTCCATCCCATTAGGCAAACCACCAACTTTTGATGGTGAATATTACGCTAGGTGGAGCGATTTAATGCGATTTCATCTAACCTCGCTCCACAAAAGTATATGGGATGTTGTTGAGTTTGGTGCACAGGTACCGTCCGTAGGGGATGAAGACTATGATGAGGATGAGGTGGCCCAAATCGAGCACTTCAACTCTCAAGAAACAACAATACTCCTCGCCTCTTTAAGTAGAGAGGAGTATAACAAAGTTCAAGGGTTGAAGAGCGCCAAGGAGGTTTGGGATGTGCTCAAAACCGCGCACGAGGGAGATGAGCTCACAAAGATCACCAAGCGGGAAACGATCGAGGGGGAGCTCGGTCGGTTCCGGCTTCGCAAAGGGGAAGAGCCACAACACATGTACAACCGGCTCAAGACCTTGGTGAACCAAGTGCGCAACCTCGGGAGCAAGAAGTGGGACGACCACGAAGTGGTTAAGGTTATTCTAAGATCTCTCATTTTCCTTAACCCCACTCAAGTTCAATTAATTCGTGGTAATCCTAGATATACTAAAATGACCCCAGAGGAAGTTATCGGGAATTTTGTAAGTTTTGAGTGCATGATCGAAGGCTCGAGGGAGATCAACGAGCTTGATGATCCCTCCACATCCGAAGCTCAACCCGTCGCATTCAAGGCGACAGAGGAAAAGGAGGAGTCTACACCAAGTAGACAACCAATCGACGCCTCCAAGCTCGACAATGAGGAAATGGCGCTCGTCATCAAGAGCTTCCGCCAAATCCTCAAGCAAAGGAGGGGGAAAGACTACAAGTCCCGCTCCAAGAAAGTTTGCTACAAGTGTGGTAAGCCCGGTCACTTTATTGCAAAATGTCCATTATCAAGTGACAGTGACAGGGATAACGACAAGAAGGGCAAGAGGAGAGAAAAGAAGAGGTACTACAAGAAGAAGGGCGGCGATGCCCATGTTTGTCGGGAGTGGGACTCCGACGAGAGCTCAAGCGACTCCTCCGACGACGAGGACGCCGCCAACATCGCCGTCACCAAGGGACTCCTCTTCCCCAACGTCGGCCACAAGTGCCTCATGGCAAAGGACGGCAAACGGAAGAAGGTTAAATCTAACTCCTCCACTAAATATGAGTCTTCTAGTGATGATAATGCTAGTGATGAGGAGGATAACTTGCGATCTCTTTTTGCCAACCTCAACATGCAACAAAAGGAAAAACTTAATGAATTGATTAGTGCCATTCATGAAAAGGATGATCTCTTGGACACTCAAGAGGACTTCCTTATTAAAGAAAATAAGAAGCATGTTAAGGTTAAAAATGCTTATGCTCTAGAAGTAGAAAAATGTCAAAAACTATCTAGTGAGCTAAGCACTTGCCATGAGATGATTGACAACCTTAGAAATGAAAATGCTAGTTTAAATGCTAAGGTTGATTCTCATGTTTGTGATATTTCAATTCCCAATCTTAGAAACAATAATGATGATTTACTTGCTAAGATTGAAGAATTGAATGTATCTCTTGCTAGCCTTAGATTAGAAAATGAAAACTTGATTGCTAAGGCTAAAGATTTTGATGTTTGCAAAGTTACAATTTCCGATCTTAGAGATAAGAATGATATATTACGTGCTAAGATTGTTGAACTTAATTCTTGCAAACCATCTACATCTACCATTGAGCATGTCACTATTTGTACTAGATGTAGAGATATTGATGTTGATGCTATTCATGATCACATGATTTTGATTAAACAACAAAATTATCATATAGCAAAATTAGATGCTAAAATTGTCGAGCATAACTTAGAAAATGAAAAGTTTAAATTTGCTAGAAGTATGCTCTATAATGGGAGACGCCCAGGCATCAAGGATGGCATTGGCTTTCAAAGGGGAGACAATGTCAAACTTAATGCCCCTCCTAAAAGATTGTCCAACTTTATTAAGGGCAAGGCTCCCATGCCTCAGGATAACGAGGGTTACATTTTATACCCTGCCGGTTATCCCGAGGACAAAATTAGGAGAATTCACTCTAGGAAGTCTCACTCTGGCCCTAATCATGCTTTTATGTATAAGGGTGAGACATCTAGCTCTAGGCAACCAACCCGTGCTAAGTTGCCTAAGAAGAAAACTCCTATTGCATCAAATGATCATGATATTTCTTTTAAAACTTTTGATGCATCTTATGTTTTGACTAACAAATCCGGCAAGGTAGTTGCCAAGTTTGTTGGGGGCAAACACAAGGGGTCAAAGACTTGTGATTGGATACCCAAAGTTCTTGTTTCTAATGCCAAAGGACCCAAAACCGTTTGGGTACCTAAAGTCAAGAACTAAAATTGTTTTGTAGGTTTATGCATCCGGGGGCTCAAGTTGGATACTCGGCAGCGGGTGCACAAACCATATGACAGTGGAGAAAAGGATGTTCTCCTCCTATGAGAAAAACCAAGATCCCCAACGAGCTATCACATTCGGGGATGAAAATCAAGGTTTGGTCAAAGGTCTTGGTAAAATTGCTATATCTCCTGACCATTCAATTTCCAATGTTTTTCTTGTAGATTCTTTAGATTACAATTTGCTTTCCGTTTCACAATTATGTCAAATGGGCTACAACTGTCTATTTACTGATGTAGGTGTCACTGTCTTTAGAAGAAGTGATGATTCAATAGCATTTAAGGGTGTGTTAGAGGGTCAGCTATACTTAGTAGATTTTCATAGAGCTGAACTCGACACATGCTTAATTGCTAAGACTAACATGGGTTGGCTCTGGCACCGCCGACTAGCCCATGTTGGGATGAAGAATCTTCATAAGCTTCTAAAGGGAGAACACATTTTAGGACTAACAAATGTTCATTTTGAGAAAGACAGGATTTGTAGTGCATGTCAGGCAGGAAAGCAAGTTGGAGCCCATCATCCACACAAGAACATCATGACGACCGAAAGACCACTGGAGCTCCTACACATGGACCTATTCGGCCCGATTGCTTACATAAGCATCGGCGGGAGTAAGTATTGTCTTGTAATAGTGGATGATTATTCTCGCTTCACTTGGGTATTCTTTTTACAGGAAAAATCTCAAACCCAAGAGACCTTAAAGGGATTCTTGAGACGGGCTCAAAATGAGTTTGGCTTAAGGATCAAGAAAATAAGAAGCGACAACGGGACAGAGTTCAAGAACTCTCAAATCGAAGGCTTTCTTGAGGAAGAGGGCATCAAGCATGAGTTCTCTTCTCCCTACACCCCACAACAAAATGGTGTAGTGGAGAGGAAGAATCGAACTCTATTAGACATGGCAAGGACCATGCTTGATGAGTACAAGACTTCGGATCGGTTTTGGGCCGAGGCGGTCAACACCGCTTGCTACGCCATCAACCGGTTGTATCTACACCGAATCCTCAAGAAGACATCATATGAACTCCTAACCGGTAAAAAGCCCAACATTTCATATTTTAGAGTCTTTGGTAGCAAATGCTTTATTCTTATTAAAAGAGGTAGAAAATCTAAATTTGCTCCTAAGACTGTGGAAGGCTTTTTACTTGGTTATGACTCAAACACAAGGGCATATAGGGTCTTTAACAAGTCCACTGGACTAGTTGAAGTCTCATGTGACGTTGTGTTTGATGAAACTAACGGCTCTCAAGTAGAGCAAGTTGATCTTGATGAGATAGGTGATGAAGAGGATCCGTGCATCGCGCTAAGGAACATGTCCATTGGGGATGTGTGTCCTAAGGAATCCGAAGAGCTTCCAAAAGCACAAGATCAACCATCCTCCTCCACGCGAGCATCTCCACCAACTCAAAATGAGGATGAGGCTCAAGTTGATGAATTAGAAGATCAAGCAATTGAGCCACCTCAAGATGATGGCAATGATCAAGGGGGAGATGCAAATGAGGAAGACAAGGAGGAAGAGGAACAAAGGCCGCCACACCCAAGAGTCCACCAAGCAATCCAACGAGATCACCCCGTCGACACCATCCTCGGCGACATTCATAAGGGGGTAACTACTAGATCTCGTGTTGCACATTTTTGTGAACATTACTCGTTTGGTTCCTCTATTGAGCCACACAGGGTAGAGGAAGCACTACAAGATTCGGATTGGGTGGTGGCGATGCAAGAAGAGCTCAACAACTTCACTAGGAATGAGGTATGGCATTTAGTTCCACGTCCTAACCAAAATGTTGTAGGAACCAAATGGGTCTTCCACAACAAGCAAGACGAGCATGGTGTGGTGATAAGGAACAAAGCTCGACTTGTGGCCAAGGGATACTCCCAAGTCGAAGGTTTGGATTTCGGTGAAACCTATGCACCCGTAGCTAGGCTTGAGTCAATTTGTATATTATTAGCCTATGCTACTTACCATGGCTTTAAGCTTTATCAAATGGACGTGAAAAGTGCCTTCCTCAATGGACCAATCAAGGAAGAGGTCTATGTTGAGCAACCTCCTGGCTTTGAAGACAGTGAGTATCCTAACCATGTCTATAAGCTCTCTAAGGGCTTTACGGGCTCAAGCAAGCCCCAAGAGCATGGTATGAATGCCTTAGGGATTTCCTTATTGCTAATGGCTTCAAAGTCGGAAAAGCCGATCCTACTCTATTCACTAAAACTCTTGACAATGATTTGTTTGTATGCCAAATTTATGTTGATGATATCATATTTGGGTCTACTAACGAATCTACTTGTGAAGAATTTAGTAGGATCATGACACAAAAGTTCGAGATGTTGATGATGGGGGAGTTGAAGTATTTTCTAGGATTCCAAGTCAAACAACTCCAAGAGGGCACCTTCATCAGCCAAACAAAGTACACTCAAGACATTCTAACCAAGTTTGGGATGAAGGATGCCAAACCCATCAAGACACCCATGGGAACTAATGGGCATCTCGACCTCGACACGGGAGGTAAGTCCGTGGATCAAAAGGTATACCGGTCGATGATAGGTTCATTACTCTATTTATGTGCATCTCGACCGGACATTATGCTTTCCCTTTGCATGTGTGCAAGATTCCAATCCGACCCTAAGGAATCCCACCTTACGACCGTAAAACGAATCTTGAGATATTTGGCTTATACTCCTAAGTTTGGGCTTTGGTACCCTCGGGGATCCACTTTTGATTTAATTGGTTATTCGGATGCCGATTGGGCGGGGTGTAAGATTAATAGAAAGAGCACATCAGGGACTTGCCAGTTCTTGGGAAGATCCTTGGTGTCTTGGGCCTCAAAGAAGCAAAATTCGGTCGCTCTTTCAACCGCCGAAGCCGAGTACATTGCCGCAGGTCATTGTTGCGCGCAATTGCTTTGGATGAGGCAAACCCTGCGGGACTACGGTTACAAATTAACCAAAGTCCCTTTGCTATGTGATAATGAGAGTGCAATCAAAATGGCCGACAATCCCGTCGAGCATAGCCGCACTAAGCACATAGCCATTCGGTATCATTTTCTTAGGGATCACCAACAAAAGGGAGATATTGAGATTGCATACATTAATACTAAAGATCAATTAGCCGATATCTTTACCAAACCACTTGATGAACAAACTTTTACCAAACTTAGGCATGAGCTCAATATTCTTGATTCTAGAAATTTCTATTGCTAACTTGCACACATAGCTCATGAATATACCTTTGATCATGTCTCTTTCATATGCTATGACTAATGTGTTTTCAAGTCTACTTCAAATCAAGTCATAGGTGCATTGAAAGGGCATTGGAGTCTTCGGCGAAGACAAAGGCTTCCACTCCGTCAACTCATCCTTCGCCGTCACTCCGAGCCGCTCTCTATCCTTGGGGGAGAGAGCAAAACAAAAGGACTCCTACTTTGGTATAATCTTCACTCTTTTATTTATGACCAAGGGAGGAGAAAGTTATTTGAAGGGCTCTAATGACTCCGTTTTTGGCGATTCATGCCAAAGGGGGAGGAAGTATTAGCCCAAAGCAAAAGGACCGCACCACCACCTAATTTTAAAATGTAATTTCCAATTGTCAATTTGGTATCTTAATGTGTTCAAAAAGGGGAGAAAGTAGTATTTCAAAATTGTTTCATCAAAACCCTCTTGAACACTAAGAGGAGATTTTATTTAGGGGGAGTTTTGTTTAGTCAAAGGAAAAGCATTTGGAACAGGGGGAGAAAATTTCAAATCTTGAAAATGCTTTGCAAACTCTTATTCATTTACCCTTGACTATTTGCAAAAGAACTTTGAAAAGATTTAGAAAAGATTTTGCAAAAACAAAACATGTGGTGCAAGCGTGGTCCAAAATGTTAAAAATGAAGAAACAATCCATGCATATCTTGTAAGTATTTATATTGGCTCAATTCCAAGCAACCTTTGCACTTATATTATGCAAACTAGTTAAATTATGCACTTCTATATTTGCTTTGGTTTGTGTTGGCATCAATCACCAAAAAGGGGGAGATTGAAAGGGAATTAGGCTTACACCTAGTTCCTATATAATTTTGGTGGTTGAATTGCCCAACACAAATCTTTGGACTAACTAGTTTGTTCTAGTGTATAAGTTATACAGGTGCAAAAGGTTCACACTTAGCCAATAAAAAGACCAAGTGTTGGGTTCAACAAAAGAGCAAAGGAGCAACCGAAGGCTCCTCTGGTCTGGCGCACCGGACTGTCCGGTGCACCACTGGACAGTGTCCGGTGCACCAAAGGACTTCAACGCGAACTCGCCGCCTTCGGGAATTCTCCAGAGCCAGCGCGCTATAATTTACCGGACTGTCCGGTGTACACCGGACAGTGTCCGGTGCTCCAACGGGACGCGGCTCAGGAACTCGCCAGCCTCGGGAAATCAGAGCGGCTGCTCCGCTATAATTCACCGGACATGTCCGGTGTGCACCGGACTGTCCGGTGCATCCACGGAGCAACGGCTACTTCGGCGCCAACGGCTACCTGCGATGCATTTAATGCGCGCGCAGCGCGCGCAGAAGTCAGAGTCGCCCATGCCGGCGCACCGGACAGTGAACAGTGCATGTCCGGTGCGCCACCGGACATCGAGGCGGGCCCAGAAGTCAGAACTCCAACGGTCAGATTCCAACGGCACTGGTGACGTGGCAGGGGCACCGGACATGTCCGGTGCGCCATCGAACAGACAGCCTCCACCAACGGTTATTTTGGTGGTTGGGGCTATAAATACCCCAACCACCCAACCATTCATTGCATCCAAGTTTTCCACTTCCCAACTACTTACAAGAGCTCTAGCATTCAATTCTAGACACACCAAAGAGGTCAAATCCTCTCCAAATTCCACACAACGCCCTAGTGACTAGAGAGAGAGATTTGCTTGTGTTCTTTCGAGCTCTTGCGCTTGGATTGCTTTCTTCTTTCTTGATTCCTTCATTGCGATCAAACTCACTTGTAATTGAGGCAAGAGACACCAAACTTGTGGTGGTCATTGTGGGTACTTTGTGTTCCAAGTGATTGAGAAGAGAAAGCTCACTCGATCCGTGGGATCGTTTGAGAGAGGGAAGGGTTGAAAGAGACCCGGCCTTTGTGGCCTCCTCAACGGGGAGTAGGTTTGAGAGAACCGAACCTCGGTAAAACAAATCCGTGTGTCACACTCTTCATTTGCTTGCGATTTGTTTTCCACCCTCTCTCGCGGACTCGGTTTCATATTTCTAACGCTAACCCGGCTTGTAGTTGTGTTGATATTTGTAAATTTCAGTTTCGCCCTATTCACCCCCCCCTCTAGGCGACTATCAACCATTTCTTGGTCTAAAATCCGTAGGTGTTAGCCTATAGTATTATTGAAAATGGTCGCTCATGGCTATTTTCATAAAAAATGGGGGTTGTGTGGCCATTGATCATCGACCAGAGGCTCGTACACTTCACCCCACATATGTTTCCTTGCCATATATTACATTCTTGGATTTCTGGTGGAAACCATTTCTTGGTTAAAAACTCGTACGTGTTAGCCTTCGGTATTATTGAAAATGGTCATTCATGGCTATTTTCGACAAAATGGGGGTTGTGTGGCCATTGATCATCGACCAGAGGCTCATACACCTCACCCCACATATGTTTCCTTGCCATAGATCACATTCTTGGATTTCTGGTGGAGACCATTGATCTTCGACCAGAGGCTCATACACCTCACTACACATATGTTTCCTTGCCATAGATCACATTCTTGGATTTATGGTGGAGAACATTTGATCTATGGCAAGGAAACATATGTGGGGTGAGGTGTACGAGCCTCTGGTCGATGATCAATGGCCACACAACCCCCATTTTGCCGAAAATAGCCATGAATGACCATTTTCAAAAATACCGAAGGCTAACACCTACGGATTTTTGACCAAGAAATGGTCTCCACCAGAAATCCAAGAATGTGATCTATGGCAAGGAAACATATGTGGGGTGAGGTGTATGAGCCTCTGGTCGATGATCAATGGCCACACAACCCCCATTTTTGTCGAAAATAGCCATGAACGACCATTTTCAATAATACCGAAGGCTAACACCTACGGATTTTTGACCAAGAAATGGTCTCCACCAGAAATCCAAGAATGTGATCTATGGCAAGGAAACATATGTGGGGTGAGGTGTATGAGCCTATGGTGGAAGATCAATGGCCACACAACCCCCATTTTGCCGAAAATAGCCATGAACGACCATTTTCAATAATACCGAAGGCTAACACGTACGAGTTTTTAACCAAGAAATGGTCTCCACCAGAAATCCAAGAATGTGATCTATGGCAAGGAAACATATGTGGGGTGAGGTGTATGAGCGTATGGTCGATGATCAATGGCCACACAACCCCCATTTTTGTCGAAAATAGCCATGAATGACCATTTTCAAAAATACTAAAGGCTAACACCTACGGATTTTTGACCAAGAAATGGTCTCCACCAGAAATCCAAGAATGTGATCTATGGCAAGGAAACATATGTGGGGTGAGGTGTACGAGCCTCTGGTCGATGATCAATGGCCACACAACCCCCATTTTGCCGAAAATAGCCATGAGTGACCATTTTCAATAATACCGAAGGCTAACACGTACGAGTTTTTAACCAAGAAATGGTTTCCACCAGAAATCCAAGAATGTAATCTATGGTGTGATCTATGGCAAGGAAACATATGTGGGGTGAGGTGTATGAGCCTCTGGTCGACGATCAATGGCCACACAACCCTAATTTTTGTCGAAAATAGCCATGAACGACCATTTTCAATGACACTGAAGGCTAACACCTACGGATTTTTGACCAAGAAATGGTCTCCACCATAAATCCAAGAATGTGATCTATGGCAAGGAAACATATGTGGGGTGAGGTGTATGAGCGTCTGGTCGATGATCAATGGCCACACAACCCCCATTTTTGTCGAAAATAGCCATGAATGACCATTTTCAAAAATACCAAAGGCTAACACGTACGAGTTTTTAACCAAGAAATGGTCTCCACCAGAAATCCAAGAATGTAATCTATGGCAAGGAAACATATGTGGGTGAGGTGTATGAGTCTCTGGTCGATGATAAATGGCCACACAACCCCCATTTTGCCGAAAATAGCCATGAATGACCATTTTCAATAATACCGAAGGCTAACACCTACGAGTTTTTAACCAAGAAATGGTCTCCACCAAAAATCCAAGAATGTGATCTATGGCAAGGAAACATATGTGGGGTGAGGTGTATGAGCCTCTGGTCGATGATCAATGGCCACACAACCCCCATTTTTGTCGAAAATAGCCATGAACGACCATTTTCAATAATACCGAAGGCTAACACCTACGGATTTTTGACCAAGAAATGGTCTCCACCAGAAATCCAAGAATGTGATCTATGGCAAGGAAACATATGTGGGGTGAGGTGTATGAGCCTCTGGTCGATGATCAATGGCCACACAACCCCCATTTTTGTCGAAAATAGCCATGAACGACCATTTTCAATAATACCGAAGGCTAACACCTACGGATTTTTGACCAAGAAATGGTCTCCACCAGAAATCCAAGAATGTGATCTATGGCAAGGAAACATATGTGTAGTGAGGTGTATGAGCCTCTGGTCGAATATCAATGGCCACACAACCCCCATTTTTGTCGAAAATAGCCATGAACGACCATTTTCAATAATATCGAAGGCTAACAACTACGGATTTTTGCCCAAGAAATGGTCTCCACCAGAAATCCAAGAATGTGATCTACGACAAGGAAACATATGTGGGGTGAGGTGTATGAGCCTCTGGTCGATGATCAATGGCCACACAACCCCCATTTTGTCGAAAATAGCCATGAACGACCATTTTCAATAATACCGAAGGCTAACACCTACGGATTTTTGACCAAGAAATGGTCTCCACCAGAAATCCAAGAATGTGATCTATGGCAAGGAAACATATGTGGGGTGAGGTGTATGAGCCTATGGTGGAAGATCAATGGCCACACAACCCCCATTTTGCCGAAAATAGCCATGAACGACCATTTTCAATAATACCGAAGGCTAACACGTACGAGTTTTTAACCAAGAAATGGTCTCCACCAGAAATCCAAGAATGTGATCTATGGCAAGGAAACATATGTGGGGTGTGGTGTATGAGCGTCTGGTCGATGATCAATGGCCACACAACCCCCATTTTTGTCGAAAATAGCCATGAATGACCATTTTCAAAAATACCAAAGGCTAACACCTACGGATTTTTGACCAAGAAATGGACTCCACCAGAAATCCAAGAATGTGATCTATGGCAAGGAAACATATGTGGGGTGAGGTGTACGAGCCTCTGGTCGATGATCAATGGCCACACAACCCCCATTTTGCCGAAAATAGCCATGAATGACCATTTTCAATAATACCGAAGGCTAACACGTACGAGTTTTTAACCAAGAAATGGTTTCCACCAGAAATCCAAGAATGTAATCTATGGTGTGATCTATGGCAAGGAAACATATGTGGGGTGAGGTGTATGAGCCTCTGGTCGACGATCAATGGCCACACAACCCTATTTTTTGTCGAAAATAGCCATGAACGACCATTTTCAATGACACTGAAGGCTAACACCTACGGATTTTTGACCAAGAAATGGTCTCCACCATAAATCCAAGAATGTGATCTATGGCAAGGAAACATATGTGGGGTGAGGTGTATGAGCGTCTGGTCGATGATCAATGGCCATACAACCCCCATTTTTGTCGAAAATAGCCATGAATGACCATTTTCAAAAATACCAAAGGCTAACACGTACGAGTTTTTAACCAAGAAATGGTCTCCACCAGAAATCCAAGAATGTAATCTATGGCAAGGAAACATATGTGGGGTGAGGTGTATGAGCCTCTGGTCGATGATAAATGGCCACAAAACCCCCATTTTGCCGAAAATAGCCATGAATGACCATTTTCAATAATACCGAAGGCTAACACCTACGAGTTTTTAACCAAGAAATGGTCTCCACCAGAAATCCAAGAATGTGATCTATGGCAAGGAAACATATGTGGGGTGAGGTGTATGAGCCTCTGGTCGATGATCAATGGCCACACAACCCCCATTTTTTATGAAAATAGCCATGAGCGACCTTGAAAATAGCCATGAGCGACCATTTTCAATAATACTAGAGGCTAACACGTACGGATTTTTGACCAAGAAATGGTCTCCACCAGAAATCCAAGAATGTGATCTATGGCAAGGAAACATATGTGGGGTGAGGTGTATGAGCCTCTGGTCGATGATCAATGGCCACACAACCCCCATTTTTGTCGAAAATAGCCATGAACGACCATTTTCAATAATACCGAAGGCTAACACCTACGGATTTTTGACCAAGAAATGGTCTCCACCAGAAATCCAAGAATGTGATCTATGGCAAGGAAACATATGTGGGGTGAGGTGTATGAGCCTCTGGTCGATGATCAATTGTCACACAACCCCCATTTTTGTCGAAAATAGCCATGAACGACCATTTTCAATAATATCGAAGGCTAACACCTACGGATTTTTGACCAAGAAATGGTCTCCACCAGAAATCCAAGAATGTGATCTACGACAAGGAAACATATGTGGGGTGAGGTGTATGAGCCTCTGGTCGCGATCAATGGCCACACAACCCCCATTTTTGTCAAAAATAGCCATGAATGACCATTTTCAATAATATCGAAGGCTAACACCTACGGATTTTTGACCAAGAAATGGTCTCCACCAGAAATCCAAGAATGTGATCTATGGCAAGGAAACATATGTGGGGTGAGGTGTATGAGCCTCTGGTCGACGATCAATGGCCACACAACCCCCATTTTGCCAAAAATAGCCATGAATGACCATTTTCAATAATACCGAAGGCTAACACGTACGAGTTTTTAACCAAGAAATGGTCTCCACCAGAAATCCAAGAATGTAATCTATGACAAGGAAACATATGTGGGGTGAGGTTTATGAGCCTTTAGTCGATGATAAATGGCCACACAACCCCCATTTTTTATGAAAATATCCATGAGCGACCTTGAAAATAGCCATGAGCGACCATTTCAATAATACTAGAGGCTAACACCTACGGATTTTAGACCAAGAAATGGTCTCCACCAGAAATCCAAGAATGTGATATATGGCAAGGAAACATATGTGGGGTGAGGTGTATGAGCCTCTAGTCGATGATCAAATGCCACACAACCCCCATTTTTGTCGAAAATAGCCATGAATGACCATTTTCAATAATACCGAAGGCTAACACCTACGGATTTTTGACCAAGAAATGGTCTCCACCAGAAATCTAAGAATGTGATCTATGGCAAGGAAACATATGTGGGGTGAGGTGTACGAGCCTCTGGTCGATGATCAATGGCCACACAACCCCCATTTTGCCGAAAATAGCCATGAATGACCATTTTCAATAATACCGAAGGCTAACACGTACGAGTTTTTAACCAAGAAATGGTTTCCACCAGAAATCCAAGAATGTAATCTATGGCAAGGAAACATATGTGGGGTGAGGTTTATGAGCCTCTAGTCGATGATAAATGGCCACACAACCCCCATTTTTTATGAAAATAGCCATGAGCGACCTTGAAAATAGCCATGAGCGACCATTTTCAATAATACTAGAGGCTAACACCTACGGATTTTAGACCAAGAAATGGTCTGCACCAGAAATCCAAGAATGTGATCTATGGCAAGGAAACATATGTGGGGTGAGGTGTATGAGCATCTGGTCGATGATCAATGGCCACACAACCCCCATTTTTGTCGAAAATAGCCATGAGCGACCATTTTCAATAATACCTAAGGCTAACACCTACGGATTTTAGACCAAGAAATGGTCTCCACCAGAAATCCAAGAATGTGATCTATGGCAAGGAAACATATGTGGGGTGAGGTGTATGAGCGTCTGGTCGATGATCAATGGCCACACAACCCCCATTTTTGTCGAAAATAGCCATGAACGACCATTTTCAATAATACCGAAGGCTAACACCTACGGATTTTTGACCAAGAAATGGTCTCCACCAGAAATCCAAGAATGTGATCTATGGCAAGGAAACATATGTGGGGTGAGGTGTATGAGCGTCTGGTCGATGATCAATGGCCACACAACCCCCATTTTTGTCGAAAATAGCCATGAACGACCATTTTCAATAATACCGAAGGCTAACACCTACGGATTTTTAGACCAAGAAATGGTCTCCACCAGAAATCCAAGAATGTGATCTATGGCAAGGAAACATATGTGGGGTGAGGTGTATGAGCCTCTGGTCGATGATCAATGGCCACACAACCCCCATTTTGTCGAAAATAGCCATGAACTGACCATTTTCAATAATACCGAAGGCTAACACGTACGAGTTTTTAACCAAGAAATGGTTTCCACCAGAAATCCAAGAATGTAATCTATGGCAAGGAAACATATGTGGGGTGAGGTGTATGAGCCTCTAGTCGATGATAAATGGCCACACAACCCCCATTTTTGTCGAAAATAGCCATGAACTGACCATTTTCAATAATACCGAAGGCTAACACCTACGGATTTTTAGACCAAGAAATGGTCTCCACCAGAAATCCAAGAATGTGATCTATGGCAAGGAAACATATGTGGGGTGAGGTGTATGAGCATCTAGTCGATGATCAATGGCCACACAACCCCCATTTTTGTCGAAAATAGCCATGAGCGACCATTTTCAATAATACTAGAGGCTAACACCTACGGATTTTAGACCAAGAAATGGTCTCCACCAGAAATCCAAGAATGTGATCTATGGCAAGGAAACATATGTGGGGTGAGGTGTATGAGCCTCTGAGTCGATGATCAATGGCCACACAACCCCCATTTTTGTCGAAAATAGCCATGAACGACCATTTTCAATAATACCGAAGGCTAACACCTACGGATTTTTGACCAAGAAATGGTCTCCACCAGAAATCCAAGAATGTGATCTATGGCAAGGAAACATATGTGGGGTGAGGTGTATGAGCCTCTAGGTCGATGATCAATGGCCACACAACCCCCATTTTTGTCGAAAATAGCCATGAACGACCATTTTCAATAATACCGAAGGCTAACACCTACGGATTTTTGACCAAGAAATGGTCTCCACCAGAAATCCAAGAATGTGATCTATGGCAAGGAAACATATGTGGGGTGAGGTGTATGAGCCTCTGGTCGATGATCAATGGCCACACAACCCCATTTTTGTCGAAAATAGCCATGACTGACCATTTTCAATAATACCGAAGGCTAACACCTACGGAGTTTTTAGACCAAGAAATGGTCTCCACCAGAAATCCAAGAATGTGATCTATGGCAAGGAAACATATGTGGGGTGAGGTGTATGAGCCTCTGGTCGATGATCAATGGCCACACAACCCCCATTTTTGTCGAAAATAGCCATGAACGACCATTTTCAATAATACCGAAGGCTAACACCTACGGATTTTTGACCAAGAAATGGTCTCCACCAGAAATCCAAGAATGTGATCTATGGCAAGGAAACATATGTGGGGTGAGGTGTATGAGCCTCTGGTCGATGATCAATGGCCACACAACCCCCATTTTGTCGAAAATAGCCATGAACGACCATTTTCAATAATACCGAAGGCTAACACCTACGGATTTTTAGACCAAGAAATGGTCTCCACCAGAAATCCAAGAATGTGATCTATGGCAAGGAAACATATGTGGGGTGAGGTGTACGAGCCTCTGGTCGATGATCAATGGCCACACAACCCCCATTTTGCCGAAAATAGCCATGACGACCATTTTCAATAATACCGAAGGCTAACACGTACGAGTTTTTAACCAAGAAATGGTTTCCACCAGAAATCCAAGAATGTAATCTATGGCAAGGAAACATATGTGGGGTGAGGTGTATGAGCCTCTAGTCGATGATAAATGGCCACACAACCCCCATTTTTATGAAAATAGCCATGAGCGACCTTGAATAGCCATGAACGACCATTTTCAATAATACCGAAGGCTAACACCTACGGATTTTTAGACCAAGAAATGGTCTCCACCAGAAATCCAAGAATGTGATCTATGGCAAGGAAACATATGTGGGGTGAGGTGTATGAGCGTCTGGTCGATGATCAATGGCCACACAACCCCCATTTTTGTCGAAAATAGCCATGAACGACCATTTTCAATAATACTAGAGGCTAACACCTACGGATTTTTAGACCAAGAAATGGTCTCCACCAGAAATCCAAGAATGTGATCTATGGCAAGGAAACATATGTGGGGTGAGGTGTATGAGCGTCTGGTCGATGATCAATGGCCACACAACCCCCATTTTTGTCGAAAATAGCCATGAACGACCATTTTCAATAATACCGAAGGCTAACACCTACGGATTTTTGACCAAGAAATGGTCTCCACCAGAAATCCAAGAATGTGATCTACGACAAGGAAACATATGTGGGGTGAGGTGTATGAGCCTCTGGTCGACGATCAATGGCCACACAATCCCCATTTTGCCGAAAATAGCCATGACTGACCATTTTCAATAATACCGAAGGCTAACACGTACGAGTTTTTAACCAAGAAAAGGTTTCCACCAGAAATCCAAGAATGTAATCTATGGCAAGGAAACATATGTGGGGTGAGGTGTATGAGCCTCTAGTCGATGATAAATGGCCACACAACCCCCATTTTTGTCGAAAATAGCCATGAACGACCATTTTCAATAATACCGAAGGCTAACACCTACGGATTTGTGACCAAGAAATGGTCTCCACCAGAAATCCAAGAATGTGATCTATGGCAAGGAAACATATGTGGGGTGAGGTGTACGAGCATTTAGTCGATGATCAATGGCCACACAACCCCCATTTTGCCGAAAATAGCCATGAGCGACCATTTTCAATAATAGTAGAGGCTAACACCTACGGATTTTAGACCAAGAAATGGTCTCCACCAGAAATCCAAGAATGTGATCTATGGCAAGGAAACATATGTGGGGTGAGGTGTACGAGCCTCTAGTCGATGATCAATGGCCACACAACCCCCATTTTTGTCGAAAATAGCCATGAACGACCATTTTCAATAATACCGAAGGCTAACACGTACAAGTTTTTAACCAAGAAATGGTTTCCACCAGAAATCCAAGAATGTAATCTATGGCAAGGAAACATATGTGGGGTGAGGTTTATGAGCCTCTAGTCGATGATAAATGGCCACACAACCCCCATTTTTTATGAAAATAGCCATGAGCGACCTTGAAAATAGCCATGAGCGACCATTTTCAATAATACTAGAGGCTAACACCTACGGATTTTAGACCAAGAAATGGTCTCCACCAGAAATCCAAGAATGTGATCTATGGCAAGGAAACATATGTGGGGTGAGGTGTATGAGCATCTGGTCGATGATCAATGGCCACACAACCCCCATTTTTGTCGAAAATAGCCATGAGCGACCATTTTCAATAATACCTAAGGCTAACACCTACGGATTTTAGACCAAGAAATGGTCTCCACCAGAAATCCAAGAATGTGATCTATGGCAAGGAAACATATGTGGGGTGAGGTGTATGAGCGTCTGGACGATGATCAATGGCCACACAACCCCCATTTTTGTCGAAAATAGCCATGAACTGACCATTTTCAATAATACCGAAGGCTAACACCTACGGATTTTTGCCCAAGAAATGGTCTCCACCAGAAATCCAAGAATGTGATCTATGGCAAGGAAACATATGTGGGGTGAGGTGTATGAGCGTCTGGTCGATGATCAATGGCCACACAACCCCCATTTTTGTCGAAAATAGCCATGAACGACCATTTTCAATAATACCGAAGGCTAACACCTACGGATTTTTGACCAAGAAATGGTCTCCACCAGAAATCCAAGAATGTGATCTACTGACAAGGAAACATATGTGGGGTGAGGTGTATGAGCCTCTGGTCGATGATCAATGGCCACACAACCCCCATTTTTATGAAAATAGCCATGAACTGACCATTTTCAATAATACCGAAGGCTAACACCTAAGGAGTTTTTAACCAAGAAAATGGTCTCCACCAGAAATCCAAGAATGTGATCTATGGCAAGGAAACATATGTGGGGTGAGGTGTACTGAGCCTCTGGTCGATGATCAATGGCCACACAACCCCCATTTTGTCTGAAAATAGCCATGAACGACCATTTTCAATAATACCGAAGGCTAACACCTACGGAGTTTTTGACCAAGAAATGGTCTCCACCAGAAATCCAAGAATGTGATCTATGGCAAGGAAACATATGTGGGGTGAGGTGTACGAGCATTTAGTCGATGATCAATGGCCACACAACCCCCATTTTGCCGAAAATAGCCATGAGCGACCATTTTCAATAATATTAGAGGCTAACACCTACGGATTTTAGACCAAGAAATGGTCTCCACCAGAAATCCAAGAATGTGATCTATGGCAAGGAAACATATGTGGGGTGAGGTGTACGAGCCTCTGGTCGATGATCAATGGCCACACAACCCCCATTTTTGTCGAAAATAGCCATGAACGACCATTTTCAATAATACCGAAGGCTAACACGTACGAGTTTTTAACCAAGAAATGGTCTCCACCAGAAATCCAAGAATGTGATCTATGGCAAGGAAACATATGTGGGGTGAGGTGTATGAGCCTCTGGTCGATGATCAATGGCCACACAACCCCCATTTTTGTCGAAAATAGCCATGAACGACCTTGAAAATAGCCATGAGCGACCATTTTCAATAATACTAGAGGCTAACACCTACGGATTTTAGACCAAGAAATGGTCTCCACCAGAAATCCAAGAATGTGATCTATGACAAGGAAACATATGTGGGGTGAGGTGTATGAGCGTCTGGTCGAATGATCAATGGCCACACAACCCCCATTTTTGTCAAAAATAGCCATGAACGACCATTTTAAATAATACCGAAGGCTAACACCTACGGATTTTTGCCCAAGAAATGGTCTCCACCAGAAATCCAAGAATGTGATCTATGGCAAGGAAACATATGTGGGGTGAGGTGTATGAGCCTCTGGTCGACGATCAATGGCCACACAACCCCCATTTTGCCGAAAATAGCCATGGAACGACCATTTTCAATAATACCGAAGGCTACACGTACGGAGTTTTTGACCAAGAAATGGTCTCCACCAGAAATCCAAGAATGTGATCTATGGCAAGGAAACATATGTGGGGTGAGGTGTATGAGCCTCTGGTCGACTGATCAATGGCCACACAACCCCCATTTTGCCGAAATAGCCATGAATGGACCATTTTTCAATAATACTAGAGGCTAAGACCGTACGGAGTTTTTAGACCAAGAAATGGTCTTCCACCAGAATCCAAGAATGTGATCTATGGCAAGGAAACATATGTGGGGTGAGGTGTATGAGCGTCTGGTCGATGATCAATGGCCACACAACCCCATTTTGTCGAAAATAGCCATGAACGGACCATTTTCCAAAAAACCGAAGGCTAACACATACGTATTTTTGACCAAGAAATGGTCTCCACCAGAAATCCAAGAATGTGATCTATGGCAAGGAAACATATGTGGGGTGAGGTGTATGAGCCTCTGGTCGATGATCAATGGCCACACAACCCCCATTTTTGTCGAAAATAGCCATGAACGACCATTTTCAATAATACCGAAGGCTAACACTACGGATTTTTGACCAAGAAATGGTCTCCACCAGAAATCCAAGAATGTGATCTATGGCAAGGAAACATATGTGGGGTGAGGTGTATGAGCCTCTGGTCGATGATCAATGGCCACACAACCCCCATTTTTGTCGAAAATAGCCATGAACGACCATTTTCAATAATACCGAAGGCTAACACCTACGATTTTTACCAAGAAATGGTCTCCACCAGAAATCCAAGAATGTGATCTATGGCAAGGAAACATATGTGGGGTGAGGTGTATGAGCCTCTGGTCGATGATCAATGGCCACACAACCCCCATTTTTTGAAAATAGCCATGAACGACCATTTTCAATAATACCGAAGGCTAACACTACGGATTTTTGACCAAGAAATGGTCTCCACCAGAAATCCAAGAATGTGATCTATGGCAAGGAAACATATGTGGGGTGAGGTGTATGAGCCTCTGGTCGATGATCAATGGCCACACAACCCCCATTTTTCGAAAATAGCCATGAACGACCATTTTCAATAATACCGAAGGCTAACACCTACGGATTTTTGACCAAGAAATGGTCTCCACCAGAAATCCAAGAATGTGATCTATGGCAAGGAAACATATGTGGGGTGAGGTGTATGAGCCTCTGGTCGATGATCAATGGCCACACAACCCCCATTTTGTCGAAAATAGCCATGAACGACCATTTTCAATAATACCGAAGGCTAACACCTACGATTTTTACCAAGAAATGGTCTCCACCAGAAATCCAAGAATGTGATCTATGGCAAGGAAACATATGTGGGGTGAGGTGTATGAGCCTCTGGTCGATGATCAATGGCCACACAACCCCCATTTTGCGAAAATAGCCATGAACGACCATTTTCAATAATACTAGAGGCTAACACCTACGGATTTTTGACCAAGAAATGGTCTCCACCAGAAATCCAAGAATGTGATCTATGGCAAGGAAACATATGTGGGGTGAGGTGTATGAGCCTCTGGTCGATGATCAATGGCCACACAACCCCCATTTTGTCGAAAATAGCCATGAACGACCATTTTCAATAATACCGAAGGCTAACACCTACGGATTTTTGACCAAGAAATGGTCTCCACCAGAAATCCAAGAATGTGATCTATGGCAAGGAAACATATGTGGGGTGAGGTGTATGAGCCTCTGGTCGATGATCAATGGCCACACAACCCCCATTTTGCGAAAATAGCCATGAACGACCATTTTCAATAATACCGAAGGCTAACACCTACGGATTTTTGACCAAGAAATGGTCTCCACCAGAAATCCAAGAATGTGATCTATGGCAAGGAAACATATGTGGGGTGAGGTGTATGAGCCTCTGGTCGATGATCAATGGCCACACAACCCCCATTTTTGTCGAAAATAGCCATGAACGACCATTTTCAATAATACCGAAGGCTAACACCTACGGATTTTTGACCAAGAAATGGTCTCCACCAGAAATCCAAGAATGTGATCTATGGCAAGGAAACATATGTGGGGTGAGGTGTATGAGCCTCTGGTCGATGATCAATGGCCACACAACCCCCATTTTGCGAAAATAGCCATGAACGACCATTTTCAATAATACCGAAGGCTAACACCTACGGATTTTTGACCAAGAAATGGTCTCCACCAGAAATCCAAGAATGTGATCTATGGCAAGGAAACATATGTGGGGTGAGGTGTATGAGCTCTGGTCGATGATCAATGGCCACACAACCCCCATTTTGTCGAAAATAGCCATGAACGACCATTTTCAATAATACCGAAGGCTAACACCTACGGATTTTTGACCAAGAAATGGTCTCCACCAGAAATCCAAGAATGTGATCTATGGCAAGGAAACATATGTGGGGTGAGGTGTATGAGCCTCTGGTCGATGATCAATGGCCACACAACCCCCATTTTTGTCGAAAATAGCCATGAAGACCATTTTCAATAATACCGAAGGCTAACACCTACGGATTTTAACCAAGAAATGGTCTCCACCAGAAATCCAAGAATGTGATCTATGGCAAGGAAACATATGTGGGGTGAGGTGTATGAGCCTCTGGTCGATGATCAATGGCCACACAACCCCCATTTTCGAAAATAGCCATGAACGACCATTTTCAATAACGATAACCAAGAAATGGTCTCAGAAATCCAAGAATGTGATCTATGGCAAGGAAACATATGTGGGGTGAGGTGTATGAGCCTCTGGTCGATGATCAATGGCCACACAACCCCCATTTTGTCGAAAATAGCCATGAACGACCATTTTCAATAATACCGAAGGCTAACACCTACGGATTTTTGACCAAGAAATGGTCTCCACCAGAAATCCAAGAATGTGATCTATGGCAAGGAAACATATGTGGGGTGAGGTGTATGAGCCTCTGGTCGATGATCAATGGCCACACAACCCCCATTTTGTCGAAAATAGCCATGAACGACCATTTTCAATAATACGAAGGCTAACACCTACGGATTTTTGACCAAGAAATGGTCTCCACCAGAAATCCAAGAATGTGATCTATGGCAAGGAAACATATGTGGGGTGAGGTGTATGAGCCTCTGGTCGATGATCAATGGCCACACAACCCCCATTTTGCCGAAAATAGCCATGAACGACCATTTTCAATAATACCGAAGGCTAACACTACGGATTTTTGACCAAGAAATGGTCTCCACCAGAAATCCAAGAATGTGATCTATGGCAAGGAAACATATGTGGGGTGAGGTGTATGAGCCTCTGGTCGATGATCAATGGCCACACAACCCCCATTTTGAAAATAGCCATGAACGACCATTTTCAATAATACCGAAGGCTAACACCTACGGATTTTTGACCAAGAAATGGTCTCCACCAGAAATCCAAGAATGTGATCTATGGCAAGGAAACATATGTGGGGTGAGGTGTATGAGCCTCTGTCGATGATCAATGGCCACACAACCCCCATTTTGTCGAAAATAGCCATGAACGACCATTTTCAATAATACCGAAGGCTAACACCTACGGATTTTTGACCAAGAAATGGTCTCCACCAGAAATCCAAGAATGTGATCTATGGCAAGGAAACATATGTGGGGTGAGGTGTATGAGCCTCTGGTCGATGATCAATGGCCACACAACCCCCATTTTTGTCGAAAATAGCCATGAATGACCATTTTCAATAATACCGAAGGCTAACACCTACGGATTTTACCAAGAAATGGTCTCCACCAGAAATCCAAGAATGTGATCTATGGCAAGGAAACATATGTGGGGTGAGGTGTATGAGCCTCTGGTCGATGATCAATGGCCACACAACCCCCATTTTCGAAAATAGCCATGACGACCATTTTCAATAATACGAGGCTAACACCTACGGATTTTTGACCAAGAAATGGTCTCCACCAGAAATCCAAGAATGTGATCTATGGCAAGGAAACATATGTGGGGTGAGGTGTATGAGCCTCTGGTCGATGATCAATGGCCACACAACCCCCATTTTTCGAAAATAGCCATGAACGACCATTTTCAATAATACCGAAGGCTAACACCTACGGATTTTTGACCAAGAAATGGTCTCCACCAGAAATCCAAGAATGTGATCTATGGCAAGGAAACATATGTGGGGTGAGGTGTATGAGCCTCTGGTCGATGATCAATGGCCACACAACCCCCATTTTGTCGAAAATAGCCATGAACGACCATTTTCAATAATACCGAAGGCTAACACTACGATTTTTGACCAAGAAATGGTCTCCACCAGAAATCCAAGAATGTGATCTATGGCAAGGAAACATATGTGGGGTGAGGTGTATGAGCCTCTGGTCGATGATCAATGGCCACACAACCCCCATTTTGCGAAAATAGCCATGAACGACCATTTTCAATAATAGAAGGCTAACACCTACGGATTTTTGACCAAGAAATGGTCTCCACCAGAAATCCAAGAATGTGATCTATGGCAAGGAAACATATGTGGGGTGAGGTGTATGAGCCTCTGGTCGATGATCAATGGCCACACAACCCCCATTTTTGTCGAAAATAGCCATGAACGACCATTTTCAATAATACCGAAGGCTAACACTACGATTTTTGACCAAGAAATGGTCTCCACCAGAAATCCAAGAATGTGATCTATGGCAAGGAAACATATGTGGGGTGAGGTGTATGAGCCTCTGGTCGATGATCAATGGCCACACAACCCCCATTTTTGTCGAAAATAGCCATGATGACCATTTTCAATAATAGAAGGCTAACACCTACGGATTTTTGACCAAGAAATGGTCTCCACCAGAAATCCAAGAATGTGATCTATGGCAAGGAAACATATGTGGGGTGAGGTGTATGAGCCTCTGGTCGATGATCAATGGCCACACAACCCCCATTTTGCGAAAATAGCCATGAACGACCATTTTCAATAATACCGAAGGCTAACACCTACGGATTTTTGACCAAGAAATGGTCTCCACCAGAAATCCAAGAATGTGATCTATGGCAAGGAAACATATGTGGGGTGAGGTGTATGAGCCTCTGGTCGATGATCAATGGCCACACAACCCCCATTTTTGTCGAAAATAGCCATGAACGACCATTTTCAATAATACCGAAGGCTAACACGTACGGATTTTTGACCAAGAAATGGTCTCCACCAGAAATCCAAGAATGTGATCTATGGCAAGGAAACATATGTGGGGTGAGGTGTATGAGCCTCTGGTCGATGATCAATGGCCACACAACCCCCATTTTTGTCGAAAATAGCCATGAATGACCATTTTCAATAATACGAAGGCTAACACCTACGGATTTTGACCAAGAAATGGTCTCCACCAGAAATCCAAGAATGTGATCTATGGCAAGGAAACATATGTGGGGTGAGGTGTATGAGTCTGGTCGATGATCAATGGCCACACAACCCCCATTTTGTCGAAAATAGCCATGAACGACCATTTTCAATAATACCGAAGGCTAACACCTACGGATTTTTGACCAAGAAATGGTCTCCACCAGAAATCCAAGAATGTGATCTATGGCAAGGAAACATATGTGGGGTGAGGTGTATGAGCCTCTGGTCGATGATCAATGGCCACACAACCCCCATTTTTGTCGAAAATAGCCATGAAGACCATTTTCAATAATACCAAGGCTAACACTACGGATTTTTGACCAAGAAATGGTCTCCACCAGAAATCCAAGAATGTGATCTATGGCAAGGAAACATATGTGGGGTGAGGTGTATGAGCCTCTGGTCGATGATCAATGGCCACACAACCCCCATTTTTGAAAATCGAAAATAGCCATGACGACCATTTTCAATAATACGAAGGCTAACACCTACGGATTTTGACCAAGAAATGGTCTCCACCAGAAATCCAAGAATGTGATCTATGGCAAGGAAACATATGTGGGGTGAGGTGTATGAGCTCTGGTCGATGATCAATGGCCACACAACCCCCATTTTGTCGAAAATAGCCATGAACGACCATTTTCAATAATACCGAAGGCTAACACCTACGGATTTTTGACCAAGAAATGGTCTCCACCAGAAATCCAAGAATGTGATCTATGGCAAGGAAACATATGTGGGGTGAGGTGTATGAGCCTCTGGTCGATGATCAATGGCCACACAACCCCCATTTTTGTCGAAAATAGCCATGAATGACCATTTTCAAAAATACCAAGGCTAACACCTACGGATTTTTGACCAAGAAATGGTCTCCACCAGAAATCCAAGAATGTGATCTATGGCAAGGAAACATATGTGGGGTGAGGTGTATGAGCCTCTGGTCGATGATCAATGGCCACACAACCCCCATTTTGCCGAAAATAGCCATGAACGACCATTTTCAATAATACGAAGGCTAACACCTACGGATTTTTGACCAAGAAATGGTCTCCACCAGAAATCCAAGAATGTGATCTATGGCAAGGAAACATATGTGGGGTGAGGTGTATGAGCCTAGTCGATGATCAATGGCCACACAACCCCCATTTTTGTCGAAAATAGCCATGAACGACCATTTTCAATAATACGAAGGCTAACACGTACGGATTTTTGACCAAGAAATGGTCTCCACCAGAAATCCAAGAATGTGATCTATGGCAAGGAAACATATGTGGGGTGAGGTGTATGAGCCTCTGGTCGATCAATGGCCACACAACCCCCATTTTGCCGAAAATAGCCATGAATGACCATTTTCAATAATACCGAAGGCTAACACGTACGATTTTTACCAAGAAATGGTCTCCACCAGAAATCCAAGAATGTGATCTATGGCAAGGAAACATATGTGGGGTGAGGTGTATGAGCCTCTGGTCGATGATCAATGGCCACACAACCCCCATTTTTTTTTCGAAAATAGCCATGAGCGACCATTTTCAATAATACGAAGGCTAACACCTACGGATTTTTGACCAAGAAATGGTCTCCACCAGAAATCCAAGAATGTGATCTATGGCAAGGAAACATATGTGGGGTGAGGTGTATGAGCCTGGTCGATGATCAATGGCCACACAACCCCCATTTTTGTCGAAAATAGCCATGAAGACCATTTTCAATAATACCGAAGGCTAACACCTACGGATTTTTGACCAAGAAATGGTCTCCACCAGAAATCCAAGAATGTGATCTATGGCAAGGAAACATATGTGGGGTGAGGTGTATGAGCCTCTGGTCGATGATCAATGGCCACACAACCCCCATTTTTGCCGAAAATAGCCATGAATGACCATTTTCAATAATACCAAAGGCTAACACTACGGATTTTTGACCAAGAAATGGTCTCCACCAGAAATCCAAGAATGTGATCTATGGCAAGGAAACATATGTGGGGTGAGGTGTATGAGCCTCTGGTCGATGATCAATGGCCACACAACCCCCATTTTGCCGAAAATAGCCATGAACGACCATTTTCAATAATAGAAGGCTAACACCTACGGATTTTTGACCAAGAAATGGTCTCCACCAGAAATCCAAGAATGTGATCTATGGCAAGGAAACATATGTGGGGTGAGGTGTATGAGCCTCTGGTCGATGATCAATGGCCACACAACCCCCATTTTTGCGAAAATAGCCATGAACGACCATTTTCAATAATACTAGAGGCTAACACCTACGGATTTTTGACCAAGAAATGGTCTCCACCAGAAATCCAAGAATGTGATCTATGGCAAGGAAACATATGTGGGGTGAGGTGTATGAGCCTCTGGTCGATGATCAATGGCCACACAACCCCCATTTTGTCGAAAATAGCCATGAATGACCATTTTCAATAATACCGAAGGCTAACACTACGGATTTTTAACCAAGAAATGGTCTCCACCAGAAATCCAAGAATGTGATCTATGGCAAGGAAACATATGTGGGGTGAGGTGTATGAGCCTCTGGTCGATGATCAATGGCCACACAACCCCCATTTTGCGAAAATAGCCATGAACGACCATTTTCAATAATAGAAGGCTAACACCTACGGATTTTTGACCAAGAAATGGTCTCCACCAGAAATCCAAGAATGTGATCTATGGCAAGGAAACATATGTGGGGTGAGGTGTATGAGCCTCTGGTCGATGATCAATGGCCACACAACCCCCATTTTGTCGAAAATAGCCATGAACGACCATTTTCAATAATACCGAAGGCTAACACCTACGGATTTTTGACCAAGAAATGGTCTCCACCAGAAATCCAAGAATGTGATCTATGGCAAGGAAACATATGTGGGGTGAGGTATGAGCCTCTGGTCGATGATCAATGGCCACACAACCCCCATTTTTGAAAATAGCCATGAACGACCATTTTCAATAATACGAAGGCTAACACCTACGGATTTTTGACCAAGAAATGGTCTCCACCAGAAATCCAAGAATGTGATCTATGGCAAGGAAACATATGTGGGGTGAGGTGTATGAGCCTCTGGTCGATGATCAATGGCCACACAACCCCCATTTTTGTCGAAAATAGCCATGAATGACCATTTTCAATAATACCGAAGGCTAACACTACGGATTTTTGACCAAGAAATGGTCTCCACCAGAAATCCAAGAATGTGATCTATGGCAAGGAAACATATGTGGGGTGAGGTGTATGAGCCTCTGGTCGATGATCAATGGCCACACAACCCCCATTTTGCCGAAAATAGCCATGAACGACCATTTTCAATAATACCGAAGGCTAACACCTACGGATTTTTAACCAAGAAATGGTCTCCACCAGAAATCCAAGAATGTGATCTATGGCAAGGAAACATATGTGGGGTGAGGTTTATGAGCCTCTGGTCGATGATCAATGGCCACACAACCCCCATTTTTTCGAAAATAGCCATGAACGACCATTTTCAATAATACGAGGCTAACACCTACGGATTTTTGACCAAGAAATGGTCTCCACCAGAAATCCAAGAATGTGATCTATGGCAAGGAAACATATGTGGGGTGAGGTGTATGAGCCTCTGGTCGATGATCAATGGCCACACAACCCCCATTTTTGTCGAAAATAGCCATGAACGACCATTTTCAATAACGAAGGCTAACACCTACGGATTTTTGACCAAGAAATGGTCTCCACCAGAAATCCAAGAATGTGATCTATGGCAAGGAAACATATGTGGGGTGAGGTGTATGAGCCTCTGGTCGATGATCAATGGCCACACAACCCCCATTTTGTCGAAAATAGCCATGAATGACCATTTTCAATAATACCAAAGGCTAACACTACGGATTTTTGACCAAGAAATGGTCTCCACCAGAAATCCAAGAATGTGATCTATGGCAAGGAAACATATGTGGGGTGAGGTGTATGAGCCTCTGGTCGATGATCAATGGCCACACAACCCCCATTTTTGCCGAAAATAGCCATGAACGACCATTTTCAATAATACCGAAGGCTAACACGTACGATTTTTAACCAAGAAATGGTCTCCACCAGAAATCCAAGAATGTGATCTATGGCAAGGAAACATATGTGGGGTGAGGGTATGAGCCTCTGGTCGATGATCAATGGCCACACAACCCCCATTTTTGTCGAAAATAGCCATGAATGACCATTTTCAATAATAAGGCTAACACCTACGGATTTTGACCAAGAAATGGTCTCCACCAGAAATCCAAGAATGTGATCTATGGCAAGGAAACATATGTGGGGTGAGGTGTATGAGCCTCTGGTCGATGATCAATGGCCACACAACCCCCATTTTTGTCGAAAATAGCCATGAACGACCATTTTCAATAATACCGAAGGCTAACACCTACGGATTTTTGACCAAGAAATGGTCTCCACCAGAAATCCAAGAATGTGATCTATGGCAAGGAAACATATGTGGGGTGAGGTGTATGAGCCTCTGGTCGATGATCAATGGCCACACAACCCCATTTTGTCGAAAATAGCCATGAACGACCATTTTCAATAATACGAAGGCTAACACCTACGGATTTTTGACCAAGAAATGGTCTCCACCAGAAATCCAAGAATGTGATCTATGGCAAGGAAACATATGTGGGGTGAGGTGTATGAGCCTCTGGTCGATGATCAATGGCCACACAACCCCCATTTTTGTCGAAAATAGCCATGAACGACCATTTTCAATAATACCGAAGGCTAACACCTACGGATTTTTGACCAAGAAATGGTCTCCACCAGAAATCCAAGAATGTGATCTATGGCAAGGAAACATATGTGGGGTGAGGTGTATGAGCCTCTGGTCGACGATCAATGGCCACACAACCCCCATTTTTGTCGAAAATAGCCATGAACGACCATTTTCAATAATCGAAGGCTAACACCTACGGATTTTGACCAAGAAATGGTCTCCACCAGAAATCCAAGAATGTGATCTATGGCAAGGAAACATATGTGGGGTGAGGTGTATGAGCTCTGGTCGATGATCAATGGCCACACAACCCCCATTTTTGTCGAAAATAGCCATGAATGACCATTTTCAATAATACCGAAGGCTAACACCTACGGATTTTTGACCAAGAAATGGTCTCCACCAGAAATCCAAGAATGTGATCTATGGCAAGGAAACATATGTGGGGTGAGGTGTATGAGCCTCTGGTCGATGATCAATGGCCACACAACCCCATTTTTGTCGAAAATAGCCATGAACGACCATTTTCAATAATACGAAGGCTAACACCTACGGATTTTTGACCAAGAAATGGTCTCCACCAGAAATCCAAGAATGTGATCTATGGCAAGGAAACATATGTGGGGTGAGGTGTATGAGCCTCTGGTCGATGATCAATGGCCACACAACCCCCATTGTCGAAAATAGCCATGAATGACCATTTTCAATAATACGAGGCTAACACGTACGGATTTTACCAAGAAATGGTCTCCACCAGAAATCCAAGAATGTGATCTATGGCAAGGAAACATATGTGGGGTGAGGTGTATGAGCCTCTGGTCGATGATCAATGGCCACACAACCCCCATTTTTTGAAAAAAATAGCCATGAATGACCATTTTCAATAATACCAAGGCTAACACCTACGGATTTTGACCAAGAAATGGTCTCCACCAGAAATCCAAGAATGTGATCTATGGCAAGGAAACATATGTGGGGTGAGGTGTATGAGCCTCTGTCGATGATCAATGGCCACACAACCCCCATTTTTGTCGAAAATAGCCATGAACGACCATTTTCAATAATACCGAAGGCTAACACCTACGGATTTTGACCAAGAAATGGTCTCCACCAGAAATCCAAGAATGTGATCTATGGCAAGGAAACATATGTGGGGTGAGGTGTATGAGCCTCTGGTCGATGATCAATGGCCACACAACCCCCATTTTTGTCGAAAATAGCCATGAACGACCATTTTCAATAATACGAAGGCTAACACCTACGGATTTTTGACCAAGAAATGGTCTCCACCAGAAATCCAAGAATGTGATCTATGGCAAGGAAACATATGTGGGGTGAGGTGTATGAGCCTCTGGTCGATGATCAATGGCCACACAACCCCCATTTTGCCGAAAATAGCCATGAATGACCATTTTCAATAATACCGAAGGCTAACACGTACGGATTTTTAACCAAGAAATGGTCTCCACCAGAAATCCAAGAATGTGATCTATGGCAAGGAAACATATGTGGGGTGAGGTGTATGAGCCTCTGGTCGATGATCAATGGCCACACAACCCCTTTTTTCGAAAATAGCCATGACGACCATTTTCAATAATACGAAGGCTAACACCTACGGATTTTTGACCAAGAAATGGTCTCCACCAGAAATCCAAGAATGTGATCTATGGCAAGGAAACATATGTGGGGTGAGGTGTATGAGCCTCTGGTCGATGATCAATGGCCACACAACCCCCATTTTTGTCGAAAATAGCCATGAACGACCATTTTCAATAATACCGAAGGCTAACACCTACGGATTTTGACCAAGAAATGGTCTCCACCAGAAATCCAAGAATGTGATCTATGGCAAGGAAACATATGTGGGGTGAGGTGTATGAGCTCTGGTCGATGATCAATGGCCACACAACCCCCATTTTTGTCGAAAATAGCCATGAACGACCATTTTCAATATACGAAGGCTAACACCTACGGATTTTTGACCAAGAAATGGTCTCCACCAGAAATCCAAGAATGTGATCTATGGCAAGGAAACATATGTGGGGTGAGGTGTATGAGCCTCTGGTCGATGATCAATGGCCACACAACCCCCATTTTTGTCGAAAATAGCCATGAATGACCATTTTCAATAATACCGAAGGCTAACACTACGGATTTTTGACCAAGAAATGGTCTCCACCAGAAATCCAAGAATGTGATCTATGGCAAGGAAACATATGTGGGGTGAGGTGTATGAGCCTCTGGTCGATGATCAATGGCCACACAACCCCCATTTTTGTCGAAAATAGCCATGAACGACCATTTTCAATAATACCGAAGGCTAACACCTACGGATTTTTGACCAAGAAATGGTCTCCACCAGAAATCCAAGAATGTGATCTATGGCAAGGAAACATATGTGGGGTGAGGTGTATGAGCCTCTGGTCGATGATCAATGGCCACACAACCCCCATTTTTGTCGAAAATAGCCATGAACGACCATTTTCAATAATACCGAAGGCTAACACCTACGGATTTTTGACCAAGAAATGGTCTCCACCAGAAATCCAAGAATGTGATCTATGGCAAGGAAACATATGTGGGGTGAGGTGTATGAGCCTCTGGTCGATGATCAATGGCCACACAACCCCCATTTTGTCGAAAATAGCCATGAATGACCATTTTCAATAATACCAAAGGCTAACACTACGATTTTTAACCAAGAAATGGTCTCCACCAGAAATCCAAGAATGTGATCTATGGCAAGGAAACATATGTGGGGTGAGGTGTATGAGCCTCTGGTCGATGATCAATGGCCACACAACCCCCATTTTTTGAAAATAGCCATCCATATGACCATTTTCAATAATACGAAGGCTAACACCTACGGATTTTTGACCAAGAAATGGTCTCCACCAGAAATCCAAGAATGTGATCTATGGCAAGGAAACATATGTGGGGTGAGGTGTATGAGCCTCTGGTCGATGATCAATGGCCACACAACCCCCATTTTGTCGAAAATAGCCATGAACCATTTTCAATAATACCGAAGGCTAACACCTACGGATTTTTGACCAAGAAATGGTCTCCACCAGAAATCCAAGAATGTGATCTATGGCAAGGAAACATATGTGGGGTGAGGTGTATGAGCCTCTGGTCGATGATCAATGGCCACACAACCCCCATTTTGTCGAAAATAGCCATGAACGACCATTTTCAATAATACCGAAGGCTAACACTACGGATTTTTGACCAAGAAATGGTCTCCACCAGAAATCCAAGAATGTGATCTATGGCAAGGAAACATATGTGGGGTGAGGTGTATGAGCCTCTGGTCGATGATCAATGGCCACACAACCCCCATTTTTGTCGAAAATAGCCATGAACGACCATTTTCAATAATACCGAAGGCTAACTACGGATTTTGACCAAGAAATGGTCTCCACCAGAAATCCAAGAATGTGATCTATGGCAAGGAAACATATGTGGGGTGAGGTGTATGAGCCTCTGGTCGATGATCAATGGCCACACAACCCCCATTTTGTCGAAAATAGCCATGAACGACCATTTTCAATAATACCGAAGGCTAACACCTACGGATTTTGACCAAGAAATGGTCTCCACCAGAAATCCAAGAATGTGATCTATGGCAAGGAAACATATGTGGGGTGAGGTGTATGAGCCTCTGGTCGATGATCAATGGCCACACAACCCCCATTTTTGTCGAAAATAGCCATGAACGACCATTTTCAATAATATGAAGGCTAACACCTACGGATTTTTGACCAAGAAATGGTCTCCACCAGAAATCCAAGAATGTGATCTATGGCAAGGAAACATATGTGGGGTGAGGTGTATGAGCCTCTGGTCGATGATCAATGGCCACACAACCCCCATTTTGTCGAAAATAGCCATGAACGACCATTTTCAATAATAATAAGGCTAACACCTACGGATTTTAACCAAGAAATGGTCTCCACCAGAAATCCAAGAATGTGATCTATGGCAAGGAAACATATGTGGGGTGAGGTGTATGAGCCTCTAGTCGATGATGATAAATGGCCAAAAAAAAATAAATAACGAATAATTTAAACTACGAAATATTTTGAGAAATGGTCCCATGATATGGCAATCAAGTGAGGTGTATGAGCGTCTGGTCGATGATCAATGGCCACACAACCCATTTTTGTCGAAAATAGCCATGAACGACCATTTCAATAATGAAGGCTAACACCTACGATTTTTGACCAAGAAATGGTCTCCACCAGAAAATCCAAGAATGTGATCTATGGCAAGGAAACATATGTGGGTGAGGTGTATGAGCCTCTGGATGATCAATGGCCACACAACCCCCATTTTTGTCGAAAATAGCCATGAATGACCATTTTCAATAATACCAAAGGCTAACACGTACGGATTTTTGACCAAGAAATGGTCTCCACCAGAAATCCAAGAATGTGATCTATGGCAAGGAAAATATGTGGGGTGAGGTGTATGAGCCTCTGGTCGAGATCAATGGCCACACAACCCCATTTTTTCGAAAATAGCCATGAACGACCATTTTCAATAATACCGAAGGCTAAAACACCTACGGATTTTTGACCAAGAAATGGTCTCCACCAGAAATCCAAGAATGTGATCTATGGCAAGGAAACATATGTGGGGTGAGGTGTATGAGCCTCTGGTCGATGATCAATGGCCACACAACCCCCATTTTGTCGAAAATAGCCATGAACGACCATTTTCAATAATACCGAAGGCTAACACCTACGATTTTGACCAAGAAATGGTCTCCACCAGAAATCCAAGAATGTGATCTATGGCAAGGAAACATATGTGGGGTGAGTGTATGAGCTCTAGGTCGATGATCAATGGCCACACAACCCCCATTTTTGTCGAAAATAGCCATGAATGACCATTTTCAATAATACCGAAGGCTAACACCTACGGATTTTTGACCAAGAAATGGTCTCCACCAGAAATCCAAGAATGTGATCTATGGCAAGGAAACATATGTGGGGTGAGGTGTATGAGCCTCTGGTCGATGATCAATGGCCACACAACCCCCATTTTGTCGAAAATAGCCATGAACGACCATTTCAATAATACCGAAGGCTAACACCGTAGGATTTTTAACCAAGAAATGGTCTCCACCAGAAATCCAAAGAATGTGATCTATGGCAAGGAAACATATGTGGGGTGAGGTGTATGAGCCTCTGGTCGATGATCAATGGCCACACAACCCCCATTTGTCGAAAATAGCCATGAATGACCATTTTCATAATACCGAAGGCTAACACCTACGATTTTTAACCAAGAAATGGTCTCCACCAGAAATCCAAGAATGTGATCTATGGCAAGGAAACATATGTGGGGTGAGGTGTATGAGCCTCTGCGACGATCAATGGCCACAACCCCATTTTGCCGAAAAATAGCCATGAATGACCATTTTCAATAATACCGAAGGCTAAACGTACGATTTTTGACCAAGAAATGGTCTCACCAGAAATCCAAGAATGTGATCTATGGCAAGGAAACATATGTGGGGTGAGGTGTATGAGCCTCTGGTCGATGATCAATGGCCACACAACCCCCATTTTGTCGAAAATAGCCATGAATGACCTTTTCAAAATACAAGGCTAACACTACGGATTTTGACCAAGAAATGGTCTCCACCAGAAATCCAAGAATGTGATCTATGGCAAGGAAACATATGTGGGGTGAGGTGTTGAGCC